>BQNB010025032.1:0-60089 GCA_026074375.1 Tanacetum coccineum
TGATACGATTAAGGTCATCTTTCAATGTATCAAATATATTTTAGGTTTCTAAGCAACAATGACAAAATTTCAAATAAAAGTTTATTTGATCTAAAGAAGGTGGAGGGATATATGGTGAGGTAGGAGGTGAAGGACTTGTGGCTTCAATTGCTTGTTGGAGTTTAATGTCAAGCAAATTTGATATGTGATGAATTTCATTTAGGTTTTGAGTTGAGTTTTGTGGCGGTGAAGAGGATGAGAGAGTGTTATTGGAGACGGGAGAGGTAGGAGTAGTGCTATTTGGTGGATGAGAATGTGGTGATGGAGGAAGACCATGACTTTGTCTCCAAGGTTCGAGAATGGCCCTTTGGTATTTTCGTGAGTAGTCATGAGGGGATTTGCTAGAGGATGACATTGAGAACTTAAAGAGAAGTGAAATATTTAGAAGTGAAGATGTGATTAAGATAAAGAAGAATGATGTTCATATATAGAGGAATTTTGGGAAAGGCATGGTATTGGAGAATGAAGATTCTAAGAAGTGTTTTGTTAGAAGGAATGATGGATGGAATGTGGATACATAAGGTGAATAGCTCAAAGTTACTGATAATTAAGGCGGACCAGGAAAATTTCATGGTTCCCCTGATGGCGGTCCCGTAAACCTCAGGCGGTCCCATATATATTATGGGGCCGCCCTTGATTTTTGGGGGCCGTTCTCTGGAAGCTTATAAATTTTTCCAAAAGTTAATCGTTTTTCAGAATATATAAATGGGTTGGAAGGATAATTGTGGCATTTCCACCTCTTCAAGAATCATATAATCTAGCTAAAAGAGAAGAAAAGCTCATGCAATGGGGCCAAGTAGAAACATAAAAATGACATAAATGTCCATAAAGTGTCATATAGCAAGCATGGAATGATAGTGACAAAGACAAGTTATATACGTACTAGAATAAGTGAGATAGAGGTTATTACATAACAAGAATATTAGTACGTATGTCTAGCAATAATACTTAATAAAAGTATCTTAAATGGAATTTGAGTCATTACTTGAAACTTCTTCAGAGGATATGGAGATAATTGCTTGAAGATGAGTGGGATGAATCTAAGGTTTCATGGATGGCCAATATGATATAATATTGTGATTTTTGTAGTATGAGGATTAATTTTGATGATGTGATCATATAAACGATTTAGAATCATTCCATATGGCATTTGAGAGTTTGGTTGATTTTTAATCCTTTCAACTCGTTTGATTAGGAAATAAGCAAAGTTAAAGGGAGTACGTGTTTGAATGCAATACATCATGTGACAAGATGATGCGGGAAGAAAGTTTGAATTATTTTGAGTGCCAAAGGCATTATCTTGAATGATTTCATTCTAAGATCTCATGTTATGACGAAGTTCTTGTTTGAGAATTTTGTTTGGGAATATGGTTTGTCCAGTTGTTGTGATTGATTAAATAATTTCATTTGGTGTTAGAGTGTGTGTCTGGTAAGGTGTGTTTGATTCCTGATTGATCTTCAATGAGTCGAGAGATGAATCTTCAAAATAAGAACATTCTCCTTCACATGGAATGAAGAGAATTGAGGTATATGACTCGAGTGAGAGTTTAAATGTTCTTTTTAATGCCCATAAATTTAAAAAGATATTTTGATCATTGTCTCTAGTAATTTCTATTGAAGAATAAAATTCAAGCAGAAATCTTGGACAAATCCCTTCGTAAAGTTCGTATATACTCAGAAGTTTGATAGCTTGAAACATGATTTAAATATTATCATATTTAGTAGACTCAGAAGATATGACGACCTTCATGAATTGGTCTACACTCTAGGTTTTGAATGAAGGATTTTAATTTATTAGGAAGATATTTTTCATTTGAGATTGTTGGAACGTATGATTTTGTGTACCGTAGTTCTTCTTCCAACGTCATTTCGCCTAATTAAAAGAGTGAAAACTTTAGTAAGGCTGTCTCATTGAAGTAGGTGTCTAGTGTGTGCCTAAGTGTGACAAATGTGGAGTAACGATTAACTTGACCTAAATCGTAAAATCCTAAGGGTTAATCCATTCGCCTCCTTAGTTTGATTTTGCTCATCCAAACATGTCAAAAAAATACATATGAATTATGTATCTCGACTTTGTTTCATAGATCATTACTGCCATGTGTTTGCAAAACGTTTTTAAGTAGTTATTTAAGTCAATCGCATAACCACATGAGTAAATTGAAAATAAAATTGAGGTTTTGGTTCGAAATCAATTTTTCAACAAACTCACAAATGTGTGCAATTCCTATGTCTACGGGAAGTATATTAGTTCTACATTGTATCCTAGTGGCCCTAATTGTACACAATTAAAAGAAAAATAAAAAAATTCCCAATTTTAATTTTTGTGTTCATCATGAACCCTAGACTCAAATTGAAAGAAAATAGATGAAATGACTTACAATTGATGATGTTGATGATGTTATGAATGATTGTAGGTGTTGATTTTATCTTTAATTAGTGTTTTAATGGATGATTTTGAGTTTTTGGGTGGTTTGTTCGTGTTCGTCGCTGCAGATATGAAAGGGGGTGTTTGTTTTTGTGTTTTGATTTTTTTTTAATTAGGTGTTCAATTTTAGTGTCTGTTGATGGCGGTCCATAATCGCTGGCGAGTCAAAATATATTGGGGGCCGCTTTTCCCTATGGTATGGGGGTCGCCCCTCAGGAGGGTTTTGGATCTTTAGTTTATTGATCAAAAAATTTAAAATAGGAGTGACATTTTAATTTGCATTTCGCGAATTAAAAATGCTTAAGTGTACTTCGGCTGACAGTATCTAAGTTGATCACGAACGGAAGTAGAACACAGGGACTAGAATTGAGACAAATGAAGGAGAAAGATGCGGATCTAATGTGTTTTTTGATATGTGTTTCATCATTCACTAAACCATGACATAGATAGTTAAACGATCTACGTTTAAGGGGGTTTCGTTTCAAGTATGTACTGCCGATGTTTGTAGACGGATGGCACTTTTTCGATTGAGATATGGGTCCTTTATGGGACATTATCTACAAAGAAAGTGGTGCGTATGTGTGATGTTATGTGTTTAGTTCGAGAATGTTGCACCGGGTTTTTGCTAAGGTCAATCACGCCTTTATTGTCGCACATGATCGGGACGTCGTCGAGTCGAACGTCGTAGTCGATAAGAGCTTGTTTCATCCATAGCAATTTATGCACTTGTTGACATGCCTTTCCGGGCTTAATGATATTCGGCTTCTTCGGGTTTGTGGCTAGTGATATAGCTAAGAGCGGTTTGTTTCTTCAAGAACCAAGATGTAAACACATCCCGACGAATGTACAAATACCGCATAGTGCCTCTTTAGCGTCCACATAATCTCTCTGCATGATCAGAGTCTGGCCATTACTACTGCTTTCTATTGGCTCGTACCCCCTTAGTCCTGATACCATAATCCTAAAGTGACGTTATTGCCTTTAATGTATCGAAGATACGCTTAACCGGCCTTTAAGGTGAAAGAGGTTTTGGGAAGCCTTTGGAAGCCTGAGCACAAAGGAAGACACTAAACATGATATAGGGCCCTACTTTGTCGTTAGTGTATTGTAATCTACTTATCATGACTCAGGTACTTAGGTATATTACAGACTCACACTCTATCAGTCTTTCATGAGTTTGCGTATCTTATTTTTTTAATTTTTTTTTTTTTTTTTTGTAAGGAAATGGGGATTTTTATTGGTTTAGATTCTTTAAGCCAAATTCTTTAAGATTTCTTTAATTTTTTAGATTGATTTACAGAAAATTTGATCTTCATTTGGTTTTATTTGTAATACATAGGAGGAAGTTAAGTTCACCCATCGTGCTCATCTCGAATCGTCATGCATGATTTGGCAAATTCATCAACACATGTATTAGACAAGTCGAACCGCAATATAATGTCCGTCGACATATATCTTGAACGATGATGAGGTTAGAACATTTTCTTCTTAGTAAAAAGAGTGTTTATATACCTATTCCTTATTTTATATTATGTTTATAATAAGAAAAGCTTTTTAATCTATCATACTAGCCTTTGGGTGTCTTGTTATTAAGACCGTTATAATAAAGACTTTCTTTAGTTTATAAACCATGCGCATCGGTTTCTCAATGTCAATGAATCCTAGAGGTAGATGCCACGTATACCTCATCATTGCATAAAACCGTTTTCATGGATGCACTTATTTACATACATTTTGCGAATAGCCTTTAAAGTCTACAGCACAAAGCATAAGACTAATAGAAAAAAAACTATACTATTTGACTAAAGTTAGCAACTTGGAGGGGCAATTAGGCTTTTATCATATATCGACGGTACCTCTTGTTGATTTTAGCCTTTGAGCAACTATAAACTAGCCTTATTGCGAGTATATCAAATTTTGTTCGCGCTTATCTATATTTCGTTTCACTACTCTGTCAGTTCCTAGAATTTTCTTTTTCTTGGTGGTAGGAACATAAACGCTAATTTAGGACGGGGGAATTGGTTGGGGTGGGTGGGAGGCAGGGAATGTGAGTAGTGAATTAGTGTGAAGGGTTGAGGATTGGGTGGGGAGGGGGGGTGGGGAGAGGGGGGGGGGATGGGGGGGGGGGGTGAGGAGGGGGGGGGGGCATGGGTGGGGGATTGGTACGTTTTTTTTTCTTTTTTTATTCAATCGAATATTCTTAGGTTTATAGTTGATATATAAAAATACAAAAGAAGTTACTTTGGTTTTGGGCTTGTGACCTAAGGGTTCTTTGGTTAAGGTTTCCTATGACATTTTCTAATGGATGGTTTCTAGATTCCTTAATATTGACTATTTCGTCAATCTCTAAAGTTTCATCCTCAATGCCATTTTCTATGTTTTTCTTCTCGGTAACCTTAATTTCTTCTTCTTCATCTAAGTCATCATACACCAAGGGTGATGTTCTTATAAAGGGTGGAGGGAGTTTAATCGAATGTCACGTTGAGTGATTCTTCGACTTTCATAGTAATGTTTGTTAAGGATGATGTAGGCTTTACTATTTTGTGAGTAACCTAAAAAGATACATTCGTATGACTTTGGGTCAAACTTTGTAAGATAATTTTTAGTGTTTAAAATGAAGCACTTGCTTCCAAACACTCTAAAGTAATCTAGAGTAGGTTTCCTACCACTTAAGAGTTCGTAAGGTGTTTTTCCTAAAATGGCTCTAATTAGGATTCGGTTGAGAATGTATGTTGAAGTGTCTACTATGTTACACCAAAAAATTTACGATAATGATTGCTCATTCAACATAGTCCTACTCATTTCTTGAAGTGTCTTATTTATCCTTTCAACCACGCCATTTGATTGAGGAGTGTGTGGAGCTGAGAAGTTTGTGTTCAATACCCATTTGGTATTACAAAACTCTCTAAATTGCACCTCATTATCAAATTCCCTACCGTGGTCGGTTCTTATTGACACTATTATACATCCTAATTGGTTTTGAATTTTCTTACTAAATATTTTGAATTTGATCGAAAGCTTCGCGTTTTAGCCTTAGAATCGTAGTTAAGCTATACCTAGAGTAGTCATCTACTATGTACTCATAAGGTGTAGCGGTTTCCTCCGTAACTCTGTACGGCGGATGGGCCAAAGAGATCCATATGAAAGAGATCTAAACATCTAGTTGTTAAGACTATGTTCTTAGCCTTATGACTAGCGTGAGCTTGCTTTCCAATTTTGCAAGCATCACATAAGTGATTGATTCCAAACTTAAGTTAAGGAAGTTTTTTTAAACTAATTTCTTATTAGTTTGCAACTACACGGATTAATGAGATGCATTATTTGTGTGACCTAATTCTTTCCTATGCACACAATATGGAGTTTTTCATTAATCGTTGACTAGACAAATTTTATCTTTAGGCCCTTCTTATTTTCATTAATTTCATCACTTATAAGCCTTTCTTCCTAATACCTCTACCTATGACCTTACCATCCTTAGTAATTTCACTATCTTGTTCAGAGGAAAGTTTCTCGTACACTTATTATCACATATTTGTCCTACACTTAACAAGTTAAATCTTAAGTTATCTACATGCTCTACATTATCTATTTTGAGAGAGTCATTCGAAATCGTACCTTTATCAATGATGTTATCGCGAAGATTGCTACCAAAAATAACATTACCTCAGTGTGTATGCCCTTGTAGCTTGAGAAGAGCTTTCGAGTTTTTTACCCTGCTCATATGTTTGGAGAACCCGCTTATCCCTTTATCTACTCATCGGGTAAAACAACTTCAAGTCGATCCAAGGCCATATCTTTTATATAAGGCCCACTCCTCAAAATTTTGCCGTCCCCAATATCTCATGGGTCCAAAAGTTTGTTGTGCTAAACATCCCTTGCATTTGATGCCATAATTGGTTAAGATGTTAGGAAATGGGAAGGACTACATTTCCCTTGGCATGTAACTTTGAAGTGGGAATGTTGTTCAAAGTTACGGGGAAAGCACTGTGGTTGTTTTTGTTCGACCTAAGGTTTTATTTTTTGCGTTTGTGGGTGTCTTTAGATACTGAGGATAATTATTGATGACTC
The DNA here is from genome assembly GCA_026074375.1 of Tanacetum coccineum. Taxonomy (NCBI): domain Eukaryota; kingdom Viridiplantae; phylum Streptophyta; class Magnoliopsida; order Asterales; family Asteraceae; genus Tanacetum; species Tanacetum coccineum. Next base: position 6,533 of record BQNB010025032.1, read on the forward strand.
TTCTAGTGGTGGGAGTTTTTTGATCTAATATTAGGTTTTAGAAAAAATCCAAATCCGTGGTTGGCGTATTTGATAACACGGTTTAATAAAATTGTTTGACTTCACCATTCTTCACTAGCATCGGGAACTTTGACTTTTGTTTACTATATGTGTTTTGGTCTAGCGAGCCCAAAATGATTTTTGAAAAGACACACTTTTCTCATATCCAGGTGTACCAACTGGTGGCTGTCCCATAATTGTTTTGGGGGCCGCCCATATTTATGGGACTTCCATCAGAAGACGCCTTTTTCTAAGCTTTCACAAATTTTATTTCTTTAGTTCCACTAAATGATGCTTCAAATGAATTAAATCCTAAACCCAATTTTTCACCGGAGGGTTTTTGATTACTTAACATTTCATTTAGACATTGTGTAATCTTTTCAAATTTATTTAATCTAGTGACTTCCTCTTTGAGTTTTTCATTCTCAATTTTAAGCATACGACACTTTACACATTCGAGATCAACTCCCTTGTTTTTCTCGAGTGTAGACACTTTTTCCTTTAGAACACTAAGTTATTTTTCTAAATTAATTCTAATGGATTTTGATCTTTTGTTTTTAGTGATTATCTTTAAACTCATTTTGCACAGTTTGTCATATTCATTATCTAGCCCTAAGTCATCTATTGACGAGTTCTCATCACTAAAGTAGTGTGGTATTCGGAAATACATCATTTGATGCTTGAGCTACTAGAACACGTTTCGTCATTGACTTTTCATCATCTCCTTAACCCTCTTGATCACTCCAAGAAGAACCTCCGCATAAAATGCACTCTTTGGTTCTTGTTCGTTTCGGTGGATTCTTTGGACCTTTCTCCAATAAGATGATTCGGGTCGCCGCAACATCTAAAGCATTTTCTATCACTTTTACCATTTTTGTCGTCTCGGCTTCTTTGAAACGTCTTTTTGTCGTTCCGAGGTTGTCTCACGAATCTACCATTTCTCTTGAAGAACTTCTTGAAGTCTCTTACCGCCATGACGTATTCTTCGTCTTCACTTCCGCGCCAGGATAAGTTTGAACACTCTTCATCACTAAATTTCTTTCTTAGCCTTTAAAGCATGGAGATGTCTTTCATCTTTTGCTTTGACTATTTCAGAATCTTTCTTGATGATCATTTCGTGAACTTTGAGGTTCCCGATAAGTTCATCAAGAGATAGTGATGTTAAGTCTTTTGACTCTTTAATTGTCGTGACATTATTGCTTCCGTTTAGGGAGGTAGAGCCCTAAGAAATTTCCTAACATAGTTCTTGCTATAAATAACCCTTCATCAAGAGCTTTTAGACTAGTAATAATAGTATTAAATCTAGCAAAAGCACTATCTATAGATTCGTCTTCGGAAATGACGAATTGTTCATATTGTTGAACCAAAAGGTCGATCTTATTATCTTTGACTTGACTATTACCTTGGTGGGTGATTAACAATGTTTTTCAAATTTCTTTTGCCGTATTACACATGAAAATTCTTTCATATTCTTTTCTAGGCAAAGCATTATAAATAACCTTGTTATTTTTCGCAAGTTTCTTTTTAAGATCATCACTTTGTTTTTCGAAAGGGATAACCTCATCTAATTTGGTTTCTAGATTTTGTTCAATAGGTTGAAAATCACTGTTGGTAATAACATGCCAAAGATCTAGATCTTTTGATTTAACATATGTCTCAAATCTATTTTTCTAATAAATAAAACTATCACTTTTAAAAAGTGGTAGTCTTTGCATAGATTGCCCTTCTAGATATTTTTCAGAATTCATAGATTGATCCAAGCTTCAAAATACAGTATATTTTAAAAATCTTGAGTGACCTTGGCTTCTGATACCAATTGTGGAAACTAGAAGGGGGTTGAATAGTTTACAGGTTCATTTTTCGTTTCAAAATTTTTGCTTTCATAACACTTAGATTCGAGTAGTATGTTTAACCAACCAACAATATGAATCAACCAAGTAAATATCTAAACTAATAGTAAATAACAATCACAACAATATAAAGAGATGAGAGAAGAAACAATCAAACAAAGACACCAAGATTTATAGTGGTTCGGCTACGAAGCTCTTCTTCGCCCTGCTCCACTCCCTGAGTATCCTACTCGAGATTTAACTATGTCAACAAGCTCTCTTCGGGCGGAGAAAACCGTTTACACATCGCTTACCTTATTTTCTGACACTAAGCTAAATGTCGAGTCCTAATCTTAGCTAGAACCAATCTACCACTTCACAATCACTACACGATTACTAGATCTACACTATCGGATTTACACAATATCCGAATCATACAAATACACAAGATAATTACAATAGAGATTTGGTACTTAGAAGAAAAGAGGATGAGAATCACTAATCAACACTTCGTTTCTTGGCGAATACGAGTGTTCTTCTCTTGCACTTGAATGAGAGGGAAAGAAAGGGAAAAATCTTAGAACAACTCTCCCTCACTACAAGGGTTAAGCCCTCTATTTATAGGCCGGATAGAAGGACCTAGATCCTTGGCTTGGTTTTCTTGTGTGAGAGGAAAAGCAGCATCAATCTTGGCCCTTCAAATCAACTTGTGCTTCTTTAAATTCATCTTAGCCCTTGGATGTGTCTACGTAATCATTCCCCAATGATTGCCTTGGATCGCCAACATGTCAGAGCCTAAATATGTCACTCATTGTATCATTATTGGCTTCTAGAAGGGGTTTTAAGTGTATTTAACCTCGGGGTAAGAGTAATTTTGGGGATGGAGGGTGAACAGTAATAATAGGGGTGTGAGCAGGAAAAAGGGTTGGTCTGTTTGTTTGGTGCAGGGTGAGGAGTTTGTTAGATTGGCAAGAATGGTCCCTCTATTTTATATGAGTGTATTGCAACTTTAGTCCTTTGGTGATACACTTTGGTCCTTCGAGTTTATAAATGTTTACATCGTTAGTCTTAACGGGGATGTTATGAAAGGGTATTAACGGGGTGTTAAGTGGTGATGGTGGGTTAGTTGTTTGGGCTGGGTATGGGTTAAAATAACTTGGGCTTTTTATTTAGGTTTAGGGGTTTATAAGCTATAAGTGGGTTTTCCTGGGCCCACTAGGTGGGTACGGGTGGGCCCAGTTTTGGCAATTTAGGTTTTCGGGTTTTGTTTTTGATGCTCTTTCCAAATCCACTTCTCGGGGTTGACTTTGACTTTTTGACTTGGCTTTGATTTTGACTTCTCTTTACGCTCTTTCCGTTCTTGTGATTGGTTTTGTCGTTTTGGCTTTGATTTTTGTCCTTTTCTTAGATATCCATTTCCTGCATAATACAAATATAAAACATACAAATAAAATGTATTTTTGGTACATTTTTAGTCATTTAAGTCTGATTTTAGTGGTCAAAGGTATGTGTAATTAAACGCATACCAATGACATTCAATCAAAGATAGATGTTGACTATCAACTGGCTAAAAGATTGCAGGCATAAGAACAACATGAGTTGACAATTGAAGAGAAGTCTACTTTGTTTCAACAACTCTTGGAGAAAAGAAGAAAATTCTTTGCAGCAAAAAGAGTAGAAGAAAATAGGAATATGCCACCTACAAGAGCTCAACAAAGGAGCATCATGTATACTTACCTGAAGAATATGGCAGGATGGAAGCCCAAAGACTTAAAAAACAAGTCCTTTGCTAATATTCAAGAATTATTTGACAAAGCTATGAAAAGGGTAAACACATTTGTAGATTTGGACATAGAATTGGTAGAAGGTAGTAAAGTAAGAGCAGAAGGCAATGAGACAAGAAAAGAAAGCAGTTCAAAGAGAGTAGGAGATGAGCTAAAACAAGAGAATGCAAAGAAGCAGAAGGTGGACGAGGATAAAGAAACAACTGAATTTCAAAGTCTGATGGAAGTCATTCCTGATGAAGAGGAAGTAGCAGTTGATGCTATACCTTTAGTTACTAAGCCTCCAAGCATTGTTGACTACAAGATCATTAAAGAAGGAAAGATCAGTTACTATCAAATTATAAGAGCTGATGGAAGTTTAAAGAGGTACTCAACCTTTATTCAGATACTTAGAAGCTTTGATAAGGAAGATTTAGAAACTCTGTGGAAATTGGTAAAAGCTAAACATAGATCAACAAGGCTAGAAGAGGGCTATGAGAGAGTGCTATGGGGTGATCTAAAGATAATGTTTAAACATCATGTAGAAGATCTAGTGTGGAGGAATCTACAAGGAAACAAAGTGTTAGTTTGGAAGCTATTTGATTCATGTGGAGTACATTTTATGAGGTTTTAAAGTCTGCATGTCTTTATGTTGGTAGAGAAGAGATATCCTCTTACACCTGCTACAATCACAGAGATGCTGAATAAGAAGTTGCAAGCTGATCATTAGAATAAAATGTGTTATCAGCTTCTTAAGCTCATCACAAAGCAACTCAAGAATTAATGAAGTGTTTGGAAGCATCCTCCTAGTGATTAATGAAGCTTTCAATGAAGAAACTGGATGATTTGGAAGATAAATATCAAGTTTAGGGGAGGATTGTTGGGATTAAAAGACTTCATAATGATCTTGAAGTTACTACTGCTAAGTTAATGCTGCTAGTATATAAGTTACTACTGCTAGTTAAGAGTTAATGCTGCTGGTATAAAAGTTATAACTACTGAAAGATTAAGACTGCTGAAAGAGTTTCTACTGTCAAGGAATGGATAAAGACTGCTCAGAGAAAAGATAAAGACTGCTCAGAGAAAAGATAAAGATTGCTTATGTGATATGTATGAGATATTTTTGTAAAAGATACGTATAAGTTATTTGTTTATAAGATCATGATAACTTAGGAAAATATTGTAATCCCATTAGGACTCCTTGGTGTATAAAAGGAGGTTTTATGGTATAGAGTTCTATGTATAAAAAACGAGTCATTCATAGAATTGTCATAGCTTCAAGGTTTTGTAACCTTAATACTAGTTAGAGTATTCATATTAATATATTGAAGCTTTTGCTTGTTAATATGTGTGTTCATTAGAATTACTGTTTCATTGAAGAATTATTCTTATATTAAAGATTGGATTCCGCATAATCTTTAGTATTATCAAACAAAGTTTCTATCATAGTTGTGTATGATTTATCTTGCATAACTAAACCTTACACAAGCTAAGGAATTCAAGATCTATTGAAGTGGGATTAACATTTTGTCTTTAACCTCGTCATAATTACAATCAAAGGTATTTTGCTTCGAATAAGTGTAGGGGAAAATATTCGGTTTATAAGAACCATTTCAAACATATTAAATATATTGTTTAGATTAATTTGCGTCTTGTGTCAGTTTTGAGTCATATGATTGTGATGATTAATCTCAGGTTTTATGCAGTATTTTCTACAGAAAATAACTAATAGAATTGCGTGCAGAAATTTTTTCCAAGAAAACTAATGTGAAATTTTCACAGTGCATGAAGACGGCGTCAGGATTTTTCCTGACGGCGTCACGTCTCTACTCTCTAGACTTGTGAAAATTCAAAATTTTTATTATTTTAGAAAAATTAGTTTTGTTCAATTTCCAAAATTTGTAAATTTCTTAAAAATCTGCAGAAAACTATGATTACATTAACACATTCATCATATCTTTACTGCTTTTATAGAGTCTAAACCTTAAAAGTTTTGTTGTATATATCATTATCCCGTTGATTTTACGCCAGGTGTAGTTGTTTCTTGTCTTTGATTTATAAGTTATATTTGATGAGAAGAAGCTTTGGAGTTCTTAGGAGTTTCATTGGATGACTCTTGGATGACGATTTAGCCAGTTATCATTGATTTCTTCTCCATTATTAAGCACAACCAGGGAAGTACTAGTTTATTTTGTCTTTTTTTCCTTTATTCATTTACGAGTACTTTTAAGAACAATGGGGACAATGTTCATCTTAAGTGTAGAGGAAATAAACCATAGAAACTATTCCTTTAATTACCATTTGCTTGTTCCTTAAAATAATGAGTAATATATCGAAACATAGCGTAGACGGTAATTTTGACTCAAATTAAAAAAAATTTATGACACACACCGACAAAAACTGAGTATTATTAGCGTCTCATGGATAGGAATTATATGACTATCACAAAAACCCTCTAAAAAATTCCACCCCAAAAATGTGAGGTTCGCCTTTAGATCTTTAGGAATTCAGGTATCCATTTTTGATACCTAAGATAATTTTACCTTTAGCTTTCTCGAGTTAAGGAAAGTGCAATCATATATGTCGCGTCCATGGATGTGTTCATGCATATTTGGTTTTGTCGCCTTTTCTGGAGCATTGCTATCGGTTAAAATTATATGAGAGTGTACCGGTAGTATATTAAATTTTAAAACTTGTTTTGTGATGCATCCTAAGATCGCATAGTGAGAATTATGATTTGCTAAATTATAAGAGGCACTAGGATAAACCCATGTTTTAGATTTTTATTTGTTATTATGGTCACCTCGATCATATAACTATCCCACACCCTTGCCATGCACTCATTTTTAGTGCATGATACCCCTAGCACATCCCTCTGAGCCTATCCTTTTCACGGTTCTCGTAATTCTCTAATGGACTCTGGATTATTAATGAAAAGCATTGTTTACACCCAATGTTACACCCAAATCGCCTTAGCCTTCCTTATATGTATCGCTTTTAGTACATTGTTGTAAACCCAGTTAATTATTGCAGGAGTACATAGTTGCTAAGTCGAGTCATTTATCATTGTATATAGTTTTAGGATGATTAGGAATCATGGTAGTTTTTATCTTGTGAAGAATTGGGGAAGAAGTCACCTATTACCCCTATTAGAACTCAATACGCTTCATATTTTGTTAATCCTTTCAAATCGGGTCTGTAATTAGTTTATTGTAATGAGTTAGCAAAAACTCAAGTGTAGGGGTGTGTTTATAAATCCTAAGTTATGTATTATGTTCTAAAAAAGAGAAAAAAAGAAGAAAAAAAGAAAGAGTTTGATGTAGAGTTTGTATGTCTTAGTTCGTATATCTTAGTCCTAGAGTGGCTGAGTCTTGGCTTAGCAATGCCTCTGCATCTATTCTTGTAGATAATTAACTCACCATCGCCCATGTATATACCATCCATTGTTGTTGCTGTTTAACCTACCCTCGAACATCATAACCCTTTAAAATACCTCTTTGATAGTAATTTCTAGTACTTGCGCCTAGCGGTAGAGGTTTGATCATTTACCAAGTCTATGGTAATTTATATGCTACGATAGGTAATGAGTGTTATTTTATAGTTTCCTATATCTCTATAATTCATTATACACCTGAGTGAAAGAGAGAATCCAAACACTTATGTGAGGTGCTAGTATAAAACTTCCGTGCTTTTAATTACGAAGTCTAAAAGGTTGTGTCGTAAACTATCATTGAAAAGTAGGTTAAATGCCCTCAATATTGCTATTGTCTAGGTAGAAAAGCCTATTTGCTTGAGAAAAAGCAAATCCCAAGTGTAGGGTTATTTGATGAGGTGTTATTTTATATACTTTTTTGGGGTCATTTAACACCCTAAATCATGCAAATATGCCCAAATTATGTACTTAATTGTTCCTTTTTGTATATTCAGCACTTGGATGGCTTTTAGAGGAAATACACGTAACTTGGGCTCATTTGGAGAAGAAATGGACAACACTACGACTCTACACCAAATCTATTAAATAATACGCATACAGTGCGTGGAGACGGCGTCACATTTTATTGTGGCGGCGTCTTGGCTTACAAAGGACGGCGTAAGATTTCTTACGACGGCGTCAGGATCCAACCGACTTAAAGAAGCCCTAGAAGATTTGGTGAGGCGATGACGTCAGTATTAAAACGCCACGCCATCGCGCTTGTTTTCCTATATATATAAACTCGTTTTTAGGGTTTTAAGTGTGTAACTTTTAGGAACCGAACCCTACTTTTAGAAAAAGATTATAGCTGCTATTTAGGCCATTTTTATGGTGTTAAAACCCTCTTGTATCAGCCTTAATTACATGTTCTAATCAAGTGAGATCTCCTATCTTTTATCATTCAATATGTCTATGTGTTGTGTGATTGATTCTTGCTCTTCACTTCTTTTTAACATGCAAGGATGGATCCTTTAGTAATTAATTATGATTGCATGAAAATTAGTTTGTAGACCCTTTTAATGTTGCTTCTTGGGATGGATGTGCGCGTTAGGCTTTAGAAAACTAGCCATAAGATATTAAATTGGCATAGACGTCTAGGGAAGTGTGAGTGTGTAGAAAGGATACCATCGGTAACAGTCTTCATACTACCTTACCCCTAATATGGTTGATTCCTCTTAAGTGTTTTAATGCATGTAATGTACTCTTAGGGACCTTGTAATAGTTTTCATACTACCTTACATGTGCGTTGCCTTGATGGAATATTACATAGACGACGGATTCGTGTAATTTGTTCATGACCTAGGAAATACTTACATAGATCATCCTAAGTGTGATAAAGCAATAGAATTAGGAGAAACCAAGGATGGATCCTTTAGTAATTAATTATGATTGCATGAAAATTAGTTTGTAGACCCTTTTAATGTTGCTTCTTGGGATGGATGTGCGCGTTAAGCTTTATAAAACTAGCCATAAGATATTAAATTGGCATAGACGTCTAGGGAAACGCGAGTGCGTAGAAAAGATACCATCGGTAACAGTCTGCATACTACCTTACCCGTAATATGGTTGATCCCTCTTAAGTATTTTAATGCATGTAATGTACTCTTAGGGGCCTTGTATAATCTTCATACTACCTTACTTGTGCGTCGCCTTAACGGAATATTACGTAGATGGTGTTTTCGTATAATTCGCTCATGATACTTACATAGATCATCACAATTGTGACAAAGCAACATGATTAGGAAAAGTAAACTAAGAAGTAATGCGTGATTAATTAAATACGTTCGTTTATCATATAGTTATCACCAAAGTATTTTAGATTTATATTTATCTTAACTAGCAAAAACCAAACCAAACCTCTCAAAACCAGAATTTTATCTGCTTTCTATAAACTATAAAAATACAAAAAGAATCTTCTCTCAACCCCTAGACCTCTATTATATTCCGTTCAAGCCTTCCCAACCTATTCTCCTAGAGAACGATAATAACCCCCGAGTCTTGTCTTACTACACTACAACGGTTAGGTACTCTGCCTAGGGAGATGTAAAACTTATGAAGTTCACAACGACCGAACATCAAGTTTTTGGCGCCGCTGCGGGGGAATGGTTAGGTTTCGAATTTAATTTAGCTTAGCTCTACTCACTTGATTCCTATCAACTGAGAATTTTAATTTTTGTCAATTACCTTTCTTTAGTCTCTCTTTTCTTTGCGTTGTTTGTTTTGTAAATCTTTTCGTTGACCTCCATGGGAGAGGAAAATCCTATGCGTACTCTTGGAGACTACTCCAGACCTAGCCACGAGGGCTATCGAAACTCCATTGAGCTCCCCAATGGGAACAATGTGGTGCCTCTGCGATCTGATCCGGTTGGTGCAAAATGGATGCTCATTCCATGAACTTCGATCCGAGGATCCAAACCAACATCTTAAGGATGTTCTCAAACTAGTGGACTCACTTGACCTTAATGTTGCAAATAGGGAAAGGACGTGTCTATGTTTATTTCAATGTTCCCTTCGTGATCAAGCTAGCAATTGGCTTGAACGTCTTCCTGCAAAATCCATCTCCACTTGGGAGGATCTTACTACTCGTTACCTTGCTTAATTCTTTCCACCAGAAAGGACTACAAAACTTCGAAATGACATCTTAATGTTACAACAACATCAAGGTGAATCTCTTTCTGAAGCATGGACTCGTTTCATGGACTTACTCCAAAAACTCCCTCATCATGGTATCGATCTTTGGCTTTAAATCCAAATTTTTTATGATCATGTATCATTTCATATTAAGTGTGAGATTGACCGCACCGCCGGTGGCAAACTCCGAGATAAGAATGCCGAAGAATCTTAGGAAATCATAGAGAATCTCGCTCTTTATGACCATGAGGGCTGGACTGATTCAAGAGACTTCGTCAAACCGGTCAAGGAAATTTCTACATCTCAAAATACATCAAAAATGTTTGACCGACAACTTCTTGAGCTTGAAGACCAAATTAAATTCTTGCTGAAAGGACAACAAACAGCACATGGAACAAGCTCAAAAAATATCCCTCAAGCATACGTCAAAGCCATTTCCTCAGATCCACCTCCACGAAGCCTTAATGAGACACCAAGGCAAAATTCTTTCACTTTTCGTGAACGTGTCCGCCCAAACCCACAACCAAAAGCATTGGAAACCAGTTTCGAAGCTCGAGTACGAGACTACATGGCAGCACACACGGAAAGAATGGAGAGGTTTGAAAATACGATCTGCAAACAACGAGAAGAAATCAACGATAGGATGGCAGAGATGTTCGGACTTCTTAAAGAACTCACAACAAGTACAACTCCAGAAAAAGTGCTAGTTAGAGAAGAGGCTAGACACCCCATTACTAAGCACGTTAATTGCATCTCCCTCATTAGAATGGAGGAAGAAAAGAGTGTCAGAAACAAAAGGGTGGTCGGTAAAAACATTATTGAGCCTAACAAATCAATTGTGGCAGAAACCCTAGAAGAAGTTGATAGGGATGAAGAAGTTACCAATAGGACCAATGATAAGTTGGTTAGGAGTGCCGAGAAAGACCTCATGGGAGAAAAACTAAGGGAACTAGTGGAGACACCTAGGTCACAACCCGTAAAATTTTACTTTAAACATAAAATCAATAAAGAGTTAATCGAGGGTCTTGTAGGAAATCCAAGATTTAATGACTTACTACTTGCAATGCAATCGGGTAAGATGGAGTGTGAATCCTACCATTCGCTTCCCGTAGAACCTATGCGCAAAGCAATGCTTAAGAAAATGATTACCAAAAAGGAGGATATAGGAGACAACTTTGTGATACCGTGCAATGTAGGAGGATTGAAATACATGGATGCCTTAGTTGACCAAGGATCCGATGTGAACGTTTTGCCCCTCTCCACCTACAATAGGCTAACCAACAAAAATCTTGCAGAGACCGACATTAGACTCTCCTTAGCTAGTCAATCGCATATTTAACCCCTAGGAATAATCAAGGACGTGTTTGTTGAGATAGCGGGATTCATATACTCCGTGGATTTCTTAATCTTAGATATTAAGGAGGATATGAGAAAGCCATTTATTTTAGGAACACCATTCTTGACAATGGCTAAAGTCGAGATTAGGTTTCATAAAGGGACAATAACTTTAAAATCTGGCAAAAGCAAAACTAATTTCGGTTAAATCCCTGAATTCCTTTGCAAAATCAAAGAAAGAGAAAAATATGAATTTGATCCCGTAACCCCCTCTAGCATCGTAGGTAAGCTTATTACAGAATGGGAAGAAAGAATCAAACTCCACCAAGAGAAAGAAATGGAGTTTAACCAATGGATAAGTAAGGTGTTTAACGATGGATGTTTCGTACTCGTAAATGAAGGTTGCAAGGTGAGAAACGAAGGAGCAGTCACGTAAGGACTTGTGACTCCGAGTCTAGCTAAAAGACTCTCTAATAAACAAAGCACTTATTGGGAGGCAACCCAATTTCTTTATATTTAATGCATTTTAGGAGTGTCTTGTGTGTTATATTCTTTATTGTTTATTTTTATATGTTTGGATTATTATTTGTTCATGCTTTGTTTTGTCTTTAACCTCGTCATTATATGCTTTGGATTATTATATAAGAACCATTTCAAACATATTAAATAAATTATTTAGATTAATTCGTGTCTTGTGTCATATGATTGTGTTAACTAATAGAAGAAAACGAATGTGAAATTTTCACAGTGCCTGGAGACGGCGTCAGGGTTTTTCCTGATGGCGTCACGTCTCCAGACGTGTGAAAATTCGAATTTTTTTTATTATTTTTGAAAAATTAATTTTGTATAATTTCAAAATTTTGTAATTTTCTTGAAAACCTGCAAAAAACCTTGATTACATTAACACATTCATCCTATCTTTACTGCTTTTATAGTGTCAACCCTAAAAGTTTTGTTGTATATATCATTATCCCGCCGATTTTACGCCAGGTGTAGTTGTTTCTTGTCTTTGAGATACATGATATATTTGATGAGAAGAAGCTTTGGAGTTCTTAGGAGTTTCATTAGATGATTCAGGGATGATGATTTAGCCATTTATCATATGTTTCTTCTCCATTATTGAGCAAACTAGGGAGTACTAGTATCTTTTACTCTTTTCTTTTTCTCTTTATTCTTTTTACGGGTACTTTTAAGAACATTGGGTACAATGTTCATCTTAAGTGTAGGGGGAAATAAACCTTAGAAACTATTCCTTCCATTTCCATTTGCTTGTTCTTTAAAATAATGAGTAATATACTAAAACATAGCGTAAACCGTAATTTTGACCAAAACTTAAAAAAAATTATGACACATACCGACGAAAACCAAGTATTAATAGCGTCTCATGAATAGGAATTATATGACTGGCACAAAAACAATCTAAAAATTCCACCCTGAAAATGTGAGGTTCGCCCTTAGATCTTTAGGAATTCGGGTATCCATTTTTGATACCTAAGATAATTTTACATTTAGCTTTCTCGAGTTAAGATCTGAACAATTGCATGTTTCGCGTTTATGGATGTGTTTGTGCATATGTGATTTTGTCGCCTTTTCTGGAGCATTGGTGATGTGTCGTTGTGTGGTGTTAAATTATGATTCAAGTTTTAAATTTATATTTTGCCGACTTAACCAAAAACAACACTTTAACGGACAGTGTACCCGGTCGGTGGGAGTTTCGTGGTAAGTAGGGTGTCGATCACTAAGAGTGAGAAGCACTTTCAATTTATTAATACTTTGGTTTTTCTAATCTAAGTTAGTCTAATCTATTCTAAACCTATGTTAAACCTATGTTAATCCTAAATGTAATGGATAAGGGGGTTTTCAGCCTGAGAGACTGGCACGGGTTTGGTGGTGACTAAAACCAATTCAAGACACTAAAACACACACAACCTAATTAACAGAAGATAAAAGAGCGGTCTAGCCAAATATAAGAAAACTGTATTAACCATTATTAATCCAATCAGAATTCTGGTTTGTTTATTAGTGCAATGATTACTTATCTCGAGGCGGCATATCATTCTTAAGACTTAGGCGTTACTTCTTCCTAAGACCTAGACACGTAGAATTCTGTCACAATTAAACGCATCCACATAAAGCATCCTTATTTGCTGAATATAATCTATCTTAGGGATTAAAGCAATGGTGATCTTGTTAAACCCTAACTCATAGAGACTTTACCTACTTACTGCTTAATGGATCTTTATATACTAGTAGTCCACTGTCCGAGTCCTTACCAATGGAATAAGAACGTACTTGTTGAAACCAAGGTCACCTTATGGCTCAACTAAGCTCACTAAACTAAAGGCAAGGATAGGTCAATATTTATGATCCTATGATTCTAGATATATAAATTGCAATATGGAGAGCTATCCTGGACTCTTAGCCTACGCCCAAACAACACCAAAGTTGCAGCACATTAAATATGTAGGACTAGACCCAGTTGAATGATAGGTCGCATACTTAAGCACGTAAACAAGTATAAATTGATAAACATAAACAAGCAATCAACGATAAATTAAGAAATCGAGATAAACAAACCAAACATTAAGATCTTCATAATAATGGCTAATACCCGAAGGTATTAGCCTTCAAACGTCATAATTAATACAAAAGTAATGATTTAGCCAAGGTAAACTAACCGAGTTAACGAATGATACCAAAAACTGAACGATTACAAGAGTATAAGAAATTACACATTGTCTCCTATGGAATTAATAGCGTTGCTCGACCTCATCTGCTCTTTTTTCTCCTCTGAAAATCAACTTTTATGGTTTAGGTATCGAGAATATGATTTAGCACACTTAAAACTCGTTTTTGAGTTTTCTATTTATAGGGTCTGGAATATGGTCGATACGGCGTATCCAAAGTCTTGGATATGGCGTATCGGGGGTTTCTTGGAGTAGGGACCACGTTTGATATCTTCTAGAATATTCACCTTCTATAACTTAAATACGGCGTATTGATCTTGTTTTCTTTGAGGTCTTTTGGTGACTGCATGCACAAATATGCCGTATCTTCCTTGATGGATACGGTGTATTGGTTGTAAGAACAATAATCTTCAAATATCTTCATTTAAGCTCCAGAATGCGTACTTTTTAGTCAATCTTCACAAAGTACTCCATAATTACTGCAATTCTCAAATATAAACGATTAAGTAACAATTCTTTGCAATAATTATACAAAATGGGTTAATTACATAGGATAAATGATGCTATAAAATAGACGTTATTTGATGTCATCAAATATCCCCCCACTTAAATCCTACTTGTCCTCAAGTAGCCTTTAGAAGTTTATAAAAATGTATCCCTAAGGATTTTTCCGTTTAAGCATTTATTTGATCTATTACAAGTACACAACCAAACACCTCATGAAATAGGAAGATGAAAACATTCAAATCACTCAACTAACTTTGTGTAACATTAATAATTCGCTTAATTGCTCGGTCGTGCGAGTATTCTATCATAGCTTGGCAAGGATACACATCTCCACCACTAGAGTAAGGAGTAACAGTTTATAAAGGTAAAAGGTTTTTATTAAAAGGTTTAGGGTTGATTCATTTATAATCCTTTCGCCCAAAGTACTCACTCACAACACAGCGTAGCTGAAGCACACATACATGGCCGTAACGACGAAATAGACATGTGTGTTCGATCACATCCTCATTCGAGTTTAACCAAGGGTTAGGATGAAGAATGATATAGGGTAGGGATCTTCTAACTTTCACCAATAGTAATAAACCAACAAGGCAGCTGAGACATGCATACATGGCCGTAACGACGGAATAGACATGCATGCTCGTACACATCCTCATTCGCGTAAAACCCATGGTTAATGATTAGGAAAGGGAAATAAATTGTTGTTAAACAAAAATTACGAAACAAATAGACTAGGTCCAAGATATAAGTTGCTAGACACTTTTTCCCGACCGTTACTATGATAAAGACACAACTATTTACAAACGTCTTGATCATTGATCAAAAACAACAACCTAAGTTGGCGTTCCCGTAACGGTCAACTTCCCAATCATCCCATACTTTACAAACTTTTACAAGACAAGTGGCGATATCTACCACTTTATACAATACTCTACATCGTTGACTTATAAGACGTATCAACGAATAATCGATCCTTCATATAATTCCTTCGGTCTAAGCTTTTGCGAAACGATTATCATCAAACTTTCCTTCTCTTTTTTGTTGTGATTTTTCTAATTTTTTCGATTTTTTACTACACTATACTACGAAACTCGGTGTAATTTCACCATCTTCACGATCATAATAACTCCGGATAATTTTTTTTTTTTCTTTTTTTATTTTTTCCCCCCCTGGCAATTCTTCATCTTCGGATGACGTACTAATAATTGCGTTGTAGTAAAAATACATGAGTTTTGATACTTATACATTACCTATTTGCCAATGTGAAATTTCTTTCCCAACCGTACTAAGATAGAAAATTGACACAGGACTCGAGACAATAATACTTTCATTTTAAGCAACTAGAACTGAAAATGAGACATAATCTAACAGGGCTAGACTAAGGTGGTAAAGGTGTGTAACGAAACAGTTTAAGAAATAGTGTAAAAACTTGATTACTCATTGCTATTAATAGTTGGTGTAATACCTAAAGGATTGGATCTACGGGTTGTTCTAGGGGTATCTTACTCTTATGACGAGAGTAAACAAAGGGTTTATATGGGGGTTAACTAACCAGTGTAGTTAGTTAATAAACAACATGTATAGGCTTTTTGGGTGTAATCCTAAAAATTTACCAATTTAAACAAGTTACTCTCTAATCCCTAGTACTCTATATTGTGGTCTGAATAGAATTATACAAGCCAAGTTTTAAGGTCTACCACATCACGGCACTCATATTTTTCGGGGAAGTTGGGTAAAGTTTGGAAACAAGATAAGGTTAATCCTCACCAATATCTAACCCAGGGTTATTGTGATGCAGGTTATGTAATCAAGTAATTTCACAAAAGTTGCTTGAAAATTTTTAAATTTGAGCATAATTTAGCATTTTTAATGTGAAAATAGGACAATTTTATTTCTAATTCCATCCTCACTTGAATTATACAACCGTCCTCGTATGTTATAGATAAACCATTAAAAATACGAGAATTAACACGAATTAGATTGAGAAACACCCCGGATATTTTTGCTCAGGCGATTCTTCCATGTTGAGTTTATGGAGCCATGGACGTGTGTTGTGATGGCGTTCTATTTTCAGCATGACTACAACGAAACTAGGATTCTAGATGATTGATACCTCACCAACTTCGTCGATTTCTTTGCTTTCAGCGAGGTCCTGTGCAAAATATAGGATAAAACTATGCATTCCTATCTTGGTACTGTTAATACAAATATCCGTAAAATATTTGATTATATTATTCGATTTTTCCCTTGTTTTGTTTATATAACAATACATTAACTTGATAAACAAACAAAATTCAATAAGTTTAAACCAAAAAAGTTTTCTAACCTATCTCAGCATACTTCTTCTTCATACATATCTTTTGACACAAGCGCGCATTATAACAATTCATTGGATAATTTTTTATAAAAGACCTCAAGTATTTTTTTTTGGTCTAGATCTATAGTTCTCTAATAACTAAACCTTTCCATACATCAGATAAACATTTTTTTTCTTCAAAAGTTATACTTAATCACTTTAAATTAACAAACCACATAAAAGTTTTCAAATCATAAAGTAGAACTAACTCTTACCAAATCTAAACATGATCTTACAAATCTACCTTTGATTCTGTAAGATCTTAAAACTCAAAATTCATATTTGTGTTACTGTAGGCCGGTGCCATTGAGTTTGGCTGCTGGTTCCATTGGACAATGGCACCGGCAGAACCGGGCTACAGTAAAACTCTTGCCTATACTATACCAAACTCATTTTTATTGTTCTTCTCATCATTCCATACATTAATTCTCTTCATATTCGCTCTAACCACTAATTCTTTACCATGGGTATTTTTTTATAGATTTTTGATATAGAAGATGTTGTACCGACATAAGCATTTCATGATCAAGCTCATCAACCTACTTAGAGCAAAGATCCCTCCTCATACTTGAGTCAAGCTACTGATCTCAAGACCTTCTTCTCTCATTCATTAAGTATAAACAAATCTACATCATTGTTAGTATAATGTGCATATTGTAAAATGATGTAAAGTTGGTACCTCAGTAGAAGCAACACTTTGATATATTATGATCAATATTGTTGGGACACAATACCTAGGATAGGATTATTGATGGGTGTATATGTGTGATGAATGGTTCTTCTTATAGAACCCGGTGTTTAGCTTAGCTCTAAATAAACGGGTAAGCAACATTGTGAGGCTTCTCCGCCGCTCGAAGGAGTAATGATGATTAGTGTATTTGAACTCTCGAGTAGGTGACTCGGGGAGTGGAGCAGGGTAAGGAAGGTGTCTTTGTAGCCGAACCACTATAAATACTTTGTCACATATCCTTTATTATTTTATTCACATTGCTTACTGCATCTCTAAGTATTCATAATCACATATACATTGATTTGTCATCTCTAGATCTAAAAATAAGGATATCAAATTAAAAATAAATAATTTTAATGAGGAAAACTATTCAACCCCCTCCCCCCCTTCTAGTTTTTCACAATTGGTACCAGAGCAGGTTACCAAAGATTTTTCAAATATACTGTATTTCAAAAATCTTTAAAATCCAATCAAATATCTTTCATCTTCAAGTATGTATATTACTCACATTCCTCTTAGTTAACATGTTTTTCTGTAAAGCTCAAGCTGATGAAAGAACAAATGGATAAGAATGTTACTATCATATTTGGACTGGCCCAATAAGCGGTTTTGACTCATTGGTTACCTTTGGGTCAAACTTCAGGCACGGCATAGGTAAATCTAACAGCATTCCGACTGTCGGACTGATAATTTTTTTCTTTGGGTTTTGGGCTACTTCATAAGAAGACAAACTCATTTGTTGGGCCTCAAAATTAAAAATTATTTTATTTCCAATTGGAGCCATAAAAATAAAAAAATAAAAAAGTTTAATATGGTTTAAATTGAGCTTACTTTCTTATTTCGGATTCTCAAGTATAGAGTTATAGTATTTTTTAAAAAACATTTTTTCTAGTAATCTAAGTTTTTCTTGTCATTTCTTCCCTCTCCGAAATAATCGATGATTAACAAGGTACAGAACCCTCTTGGTTAAATACTTATTAATTGCTTTATGTGATAACTTTCTATATGATATGTATTTATCTTTACGTATTTCCTTTAAAAAAATTAATAATAATAATAATAATTTCCCGAGTATAGCATACTCTTGCATCTTCATCGCAAATTTCTATTTCATCCCAAGATACGATGCCTTGTCACAAGATCTTTGGGTATAAATCTAGTGCGCAGAGAGAGAACTAGTTCAAAACTAGGATGGCGGTTGTCGCTAGCCGACATCCGGTAGTGCGGCATACTTGCGGACGGTGACCGAGCGCAGTCGTCGTAATGAGAGAATTCATTTCTCCTCTTTCACTCGCCCACCATTTCAAAAACAAATTTTCAACTCTCATCCTTTTCTCCCTCAAATCTTTAACCGGCTCTCCCCATGGAAGCACTCTTAGAAATCCTAAGCCCCGTTTTAATCATGATCATCATCTCGCTCGTAATGCTCGCATATCCTATGATCAAGTTCTCGCATGGAGAAGTTGTTCTTATCCTCGCCATTCTTATATTACTATTGTTTTTCCTATTTTATGTATTGCATTGTACATTGAATATCTATATATGTAATTTCTATTTATAAGACTCGTTTCTGCTTGCACCTCTCTTTCTTTTTGAAAGATCATTTTTTTTGTGCTTAGATATCAAATCAAAAATGCGACCACAAATAAATATGTATCTCAATTAATTAAAAAAATATAAATAAATAAATAATAAAAAAGGGAAAAAATAATAATAATAACACAAAATTTTATTTTTCGAAACAAACCCTAGCCGGTTCCATTGGGAACTCAAGCCGGTTATGTTATATGAACAACACCGGCAGAGCCGGAAAACTGACAGAACAAAACGTCTTGTTCCTCTTTTTATCATCTCACTGTTTAAATTTTTTTTACTCTTCCCTAGAAACCGTCATTGACGATTTTAAAGCTTCTTTAGCAATTTTCCGAATCTCTCTTAATTCTCTTGACTAATTGTAAGTCCTAATTACATTTATATACATTCTTTTGATTAACTCCTATCCTAAGATCTTTGTTTTATTCTCACAATTATTTTGATTCCCAAATCAAGTGTTTGGCAGTTAGGATAACCCTAGTTAAGTTAATGAACATATCTCTTATTAAGAAAATAATCCATGCACATTGTTCTATTAAAAAAAAGGGGGAGGGAAAGGATTTAAGTAAATAAGATTGTTAATACCCGTAAAAACTAACTAACCGTTAAAATCATCTTAAAAACAAAGTTGTCCACTTTGGAAACAATGCGGCAATTGGCTTCGATTGCCTTCTTGACATTGACGAACAAATTTGTCCCATCTTCGTCCTACAATTCTACAAAAGTGTCCGCCTCATTCGAAACCTCAACGGAACTCTTTCCATTGCTTTTGTTATCGACAATGTCGAAATCATTCTAACTCTTGAAAACTTGCTCGGATTCTTAAAATCGGATGACCGTGTGTGTTTACACTTCCGAAGGGCCCCATTTATCTCTTGTTAGAGGTTGTGATCCTCTCATCCCAACATTTACCCACCTCCCTCACGCAAACCATCCGTGATTCGTGATGCTTTATTCCATGAAAGAACCGAAGCCAAATTCTAAAAAATCAAAGGTGTCAATGTCGCCCTCAATCCATTCTAAATGATTGGCACTAAAATGAAAAGAGGGTTCAAAAAAGGGATATCTCATTATTATGTGTGATATATAGAGAAGCCGTGGTGAACTGCGTTGCTGGTTGGAGACGTGGAGTGTGTTGTCAGTCGCATACGCAGGAGTGCTTAGTGGGTGATCTATGCTGTCATGTGAGGCTCGGTCTTAATAGGCGATTGTGCGCCGCAGTCTATGAGCGACTGTTGCGCTTGTGCGCTACTACATTGCTCATCGAAATGATAAGAGTAATCCTAAAGTAGTGAAATGACTCTCCCTTATGCCATGCTTCTTACTAGACTCTTCAAGCAATTCACCCAATCACCTTATCCCTTTGTCAAATGACTTCCAACTTGTGAACCATGTGATGATTCCTCTCTCCGGCAAGAGAGTCTTCCGTTTCAAAAGCAAGGGTAAAAGGCCCCGTCTTCCAACCCCAATCCCTTCTATCTTTCGAGTTCCGATTCCCACCAACACCATATTACCAACCAAGGAGTTGATAAAATGATCCGGTTGATACTACTGAGCTCTTGACCCTGTGATTCCCTACCTCAACCAACTTCCAGTACCTATCGAAGGAGGGGTGAATCTCGAATTCAAACCAAAAAAACTAAAGGATTGTTCAAGTGACCTTTTCATTATCTTTGCAAGAAGAAGTAGAGTATGCTACTCGGTAAATCATCTTGGTGTGTCTATAAAACAATTTCTATATATGTGTGTTATTTGGTGAATTGTAGGTTATTTCATTAGTTTGGTATGATTGGCACGAATAATTTAAGGAAATTCAGATATGTACTTGTCTAGGTTGTTGTTTTTTGCTCTCACTAGTTATATAAGAGCGTTTGGTTATATCAAGAATTTGTGTTCTATGCTATCTTTGCTCTACCTTTGCTCTTTGATCATGACTAAATAATCTTGTGTTAAGACTATCCTTATAAGGACCTTAGTATATGAATTTTAAGAAGTTGCATAAATTTTATGCCTTTAAGGGAGCGTTTGGTATAATAGTGTATCATTGAAGTATGAACTTCTTCTAGGTCATTTATCTCCTTAGACATCCTTAAAATTAGGTTCTTCAACCTTTAGGAGATACATTAGAACCTAATGAACTTTTATCAAAAAAAATCTTGTCTTAAAATTTCCTTATGTATGTGCCGGTGCTGTTTGCAGCAAGCTGGTGCCATTGGCTCAATGGAATCGGACAGCCAGTTCTATAGAGAGCTTTTTACAATTTTGAGGTCACCACTTCTTTAACCAAGCCCATAAATATGTTTAATAGGAGTGTCTCATTGCATCCAAGTAGTTGGTTTTGCCTTGTTTGACCTACATTGTTTTATAATGATTGTGTTGTGTAGCATTTTTAGGTGGGTGTTAAGCCATTAATTTGCTCTTGCATGCATCGCTCGCAATATAAATCAAGGTGTCGCCGATAAGAAGTTTTGGCTGTCATGACATCTGTGTGTACACTCGTTCATTGTTACTAGTGGCAGCTCTCACATGTGCTATAGTCTTTATGGTGAGCCTGGTGGCTGTCGCTTGTTAAGTTCTCTCTAATTCACATGAGCTATGTCAGTTGCCTTGTGTGCGGACCATAGAGATGTTTGTACTGAGTAGAGGATCTATAGACTGTCGCGCGCAAACTTGGAGCATAGCGTGTGTTAGCTCGTTGGACTGAGAGACTCGGTCTTCTCGTGCGCTTCAAACTCAATCCTAACATGTTCGCTATTGATACTACTTAGCTCTCACCCATGCACCTTTAACCTCATAACCAAACAAACCCTGTGGCTACTCATAGCCATTGTGACTCTTGAAAACTTTTTCAACTCATTGGCTCCTAGAGGCCCTTCATCTTTCTCTATCCTCCAACACTCCCATAGAGCCTATTCCATTCCTCTCTTCTACAATGTTGCACACCAAGAACTACCAACCATTCCCTCGTTCTTATGTTACAAGACCTAAACTCAATCACTCAACAAAACTACCCCTTGAACCACGCTCCTATGTCAACATAACTCCTAGAACAAATACTCATACCACAAAAATGGAGGATTCAAAAGAAATCCATTAAACCTCCAATCCTTCAATCAAAATGTGCAAGAGGCAATTCAAAATGCACAATACATTCAAGATAGCCTCATCCCTCCTACCTCCATCCCTCATGTCCAATTGCCACCACCATTTTATCCCATCACCACCTCAATCCAAACACCCCCCTTTGGTCCATCATTCTCTCCACCAAGCACATTTGGACCCATTGATCAAACTCTTTGGCTAGAATAACCTCCTAAACCTCAAGGTCACACTTGTCCTCACTATCAAAAGACCGAAGCCAATCATTAACAATTTCCAAACCGAAACAATGTTTATGCTAAATCACATCCTAGAGTGTTTGAACCATATGTCAAGCAAATTACCACAAGATGATGATCACTAAGTTTAAGTAGCATTAAGATTTAGAAGTGTCAAATTATCAATCATGATTTTAGTTTTAGTTGACATAAGTCAATTTGGTTTTACTTCATGATTTGTAATTTTTAATGTCTTGAACGAGTTTTATTTATGAATCTTTGTTGAATGATTGTGATTGTGTACTTTATATAATTGTATAATTTGTTTATGAATCTTTGTTGAATAATTATTGATTGTTGTAAGTTGTATGATCTTCCTAAACTTAAAATTTCAGGGATTTTTCCGTTTAACCATTTATTTGATCTATTACAAGTACTCAACCAAACACCTCACGATATAGGAAGATGAAAACACTCAAATCACTCAACTAATCTATGTGGTAACATGTAACTAATTCGCTTAATTGCTCGGTCGTGACAAGTATTCTATCATAGGCTTGGCAAGGATACACATCTCCACCACTAGAGCTAAGGAGTAACAAGTTTATAAAGGTAAAATGGGTTTTTATTATAAGGCTTAGGGTTGATCATTCTACAATCTTTTACCAAAAGTACCACACCAACAAGGCAGCTGAAGCACACATACATGGCCGTAACAATGGAATAGACATGTGTGTTCGATCACATCCTCATTCGAGTTTAACCAAGGGTTAGGATGAAGAATGATATAGGGTAGGGGTCTTCTAACTTTCACCAATAGTAATAAACCAACAAGGAAGCTGAGACATGCATACATGGCCGTAACGATGGAATAGACATGCATACTCGTACACATCCTCATTCGCGTAAAACCCATGGTTAATGATTAGGAAAGGGAAATAAATTTTTGTTAAATAAAAATTACAAAACAAATAGACTAGGTCCAAAATATAAGCTGCTAGACACTTTTTCCTGACCGTTACCATGAAAATGACACAACTATATACATACGTCTTGATCATTGATCAAAAACAACAACCTAAGTTGGCGTTCCCGTAATGGTCAACTTCTAAATCATCCCATACTTTATTAACTTTTACAAGACAAGTGGCGATATCTACCACTTTATACAATACTCTACATCATTGACTTATAAGATGTATCAACGAATAATTGATCCTTCGTATAATTCCTTCGGTCATGCTCTTGTGAAACGATTATCTTCAAACTTTCCTTCTTTTTTTTCGAACACTATACTATACTACGAAACTCAGTGTAATTTCACCATCTTCACGATCATAATAACTCCGAATAATTCCTTGGATGATTCTTCATTCTTCGGACGTACCAATAATTGTGTCGGTAGTAAAAATACATGAGTTTTGACTACTTTATACATTCCCATTTGCAAGGTGCAAATTTCTTCCAACCGTACCAAAGATAGAAAATTGATACAAGACTCAGGAAATACATACTTTACACTTGAAGCAACTAGCAACTGATAAATGGACTTAATCTAACAGGGTGGGCTAAGGTGTAAAGGTGTAACGAAATAAATAGTTTGTGTAATTCCTAAAGGATTGGCTCTACGGGTTGTTCTAGGGGTATCTTACTCTTATAGTGAGAGTAAACAAAGGGTTTATATGGGGGTTAACTAACCAGTGTAGTTAGTTAATAAACAACATGTATAGGCTTTTTGGGTGTAATCCTAAAAATTTACCAATTTAAACAAGTTACTCCATCTAAATCCATAGTACTCATCACTGTGATCTCGAATAGATATACTAAGCCAAGTTCTAAAGTCTACAACATCATCGGCACACTCATATTTTGTAGAATTTGGGTAAATATTTTGAAACGGATAAGGTTAAATCCTCACAATATCTAATAAGGGTTATCGTGTGCAGGTTATGTAACAAGTAATTTCACAAAAGTATGCTTGAAATTTTTTTAAATTTGAGCATAATTTAAGCATTTTAAATAGGACAAGTATACATTCTAATTCTCATCCCCCACTTGAATTATACAACATCCTCGTTGTATAGATAAAACACTAAAAACGGGAATTTAAAAGAATTAGAATAAGAAACTCCCCTGATATTTTGCTCGGTAGATTCTCCAAGTTGAGTTTATGAGCAAGAATGTGTGTTGTAAATGCGTCTGTATTCCAGCATGACTACAATCACACATAGGATTCCAAATGATTGATACTTTACCAACTTCGTCGATTTCTTTGCAGCGAGGTCCTGTGCAATTTATAGAAAAAACAATGCATTCCTATCTTGGTACCTACGGTTAATTTAAACTAAACTAAATACTAAATACGAGTCAGTTTGTTAAATACGCCGTATCATGTGCATGAATACGCCGTATTGACATAACTAACAATAATGTTTTAAAGTGCATAAAAATAAAGGACTGATAACGTCCAGACATTCAATACGCCGTATGGTATGAAGCGGATACGCCGTATTGATGTCTGGGAAGACAAACTCGATAAAAATAAATAACAATCTTGGTTGTCTCCCGGGAAGCACTTTTCTTTCAGCTAGTCTTTAAGTTAGACTTTTCTTCAGTTTTCACACTCTTACACTCTCTCTTCTTAATTCTGCTCTTGATTTAGATAGCGTGCTTGGTTCCGTAACATACTCACGAACTATGGTGCTGAACTTATTGCCAGCCGTTGTTCTATCATGCATAAACAAATCAAAACGTCATATCATAATATACATATAGAAATATGGGAACCTGTTTAAAGTTAGGTACATCAGGACATGAATAATAAATGTACAGATAGAAACAAAAAGATAAAGGATAGAGGTCTTATGGGTCTAGTTGCTACAGAGATATGAAAGTGTTGGCGTCTTTGGTCCTCCGTCTAGTGCGTCTCTTGAATACTACTGGTGAGCTCCCCCGAAAGGTCCCATCAAATGCCTGATAAGTCTGCCCGCTAGCCTCTATAAGCTGTGCCATATAGCTAATCATCTATGTGGAGAATCTGCCCTGATCGGTCATTGATCTCTCCATAAGTCCACAAAAACTCCTGACATCCTGTCGTAGCCCATGCATCTCCTCCTCAAGTCTCCCTAATCTCTAGGGCATAGTCCTGCCCACAGTTGGAGGTAGTGGTGGCGGCTAAGGTGCCTGCATGGGTGTTGGATCAGCCTGAGCACCCTCATCGACTGCAGGAGCATCCTCAACGGCCTTAGGGGCACCAGCCGCAGTAGCCTGCTACCTTTATGGTCCTGAGGCTACCCAAGCCCAGGTATCATCAAGCTCCAGGCATAACTGCAGCCTCACCAACTCAGCCATATCTGTAACAAGGAGCTCTCGTACAATCACAGTCAGTCCCTGGAGTCTCTCCTCAATAAGTAATCCAAAATGCTCAGTAAAACGAGCAACATACTGACCTCCAAATATCATAGCCTCATGATTCCTCCCCGAAGCAAATAATCTTAAGTACCTAGCCAACAGATAAGGGACGTTAATCAAGTCAACGTCCATCCTTCTCAAATAGAATAAATCAGTCACGATCACCTTCTTAGGTGCCTGACTCCTCCCAGCGATGCTACAGGTAATCAATCTGTGGCACAACCTCAGCATAGGATCCTTGATAAGAGTGTAAGAAGGGGGTGTACCCAGAAAATCCCCTACTGACGAGATCCCAATTCAGTAAGCACTTAGATCCCCCTTGTCGAGGATCTGCCTCGCGCTCTCAGCCCAATATAAAACAATCCAGCAGTTTGCATTTCCTCTGTTGTATGTAATCCCAAGGCCAAAATAAACTTTCTCTAGCTCATACGCCTCCTAACTCCACCCAACTGAAATTGTAAAGCCCCAGCTGTGTCCAAATCAAGCATTGCCTCTCCAAACCTAAATGTACCGAAGAACTTCATAATGAGCTCGTGTACCAATGGACCTCTAATCTCAAACAACCTCCTCCAAGCTCGGCTAGTAAACATACTCTGCCCCTGAGCATCCCGGTGCTCTATCAGCATCCTACCTCTCAACCCCTTAACCATCAGATCAGGCAATCCCTCAAAATTAAATACTTGAACCTTATGCACCTCTCTCCTGTATATCCTAGCCAATCTCGTCTCGAAATCCACTATATCAGCATCAGTGTACTGTAATCCCTTATACCTAAGGTACTTGTGTCTCTGATCTCTGGGTGGAAGAGCCATATCTGTAAAATTAACGAGATTAGCACAAAGTTTATAACTTTTTAAACATTCTGTTCTGAGGGTGGATACCGCGTATTCATAAATGGATACGCTGTATAAAGATATGTCTACTCAATACGCCATATGGATAAAAATCAATACGGCGTATGGGAATCAAAACTCATGATCTTTATCATATCAATACGTTGTATTCGTTTTACTGAATACGTCGTATTGAGGTTTTAGGAATTGGATAAATTGAGTCAATATGTCGTATCCATGTTAATGGATACGCCGTATTGCTCTGCAGTTAAAAACGAAAAGGGGTTTCCCTTTCTACCCGTTTTGACCCATTACAACAAAATAATTAATACGAGTAATATGTTCTAAGAGTGTAAGGGAACCTATTCCAAAGGGTTCTACGGCATAACACCTAAATTACAAAAATCAAACCCTAATCCTAATCGAATTTTAAAAATGAAATGGAAATAAGGATAGGTTTGGCTTTCTTACCTTGTGAAGATGATGAGAGAGATATAAACAGGGATAAAAGTGATTTGATTCTCCAAGGTTTTCGTGGTTAAAATTTTTTGTGAGAGTGAAAAAGGTATGTGTGAAACTAAATCTGGCGTATCAGTTGGGCTTTTATACCCATACTCGATACGCCGTATTGGTGTTTGAGAAATACGCAGTATTGGGCGAATTTGTTGACTTAGTCAACACAAGTTTAACAGTGGATACGCCGTATAGGTGTTAACCTAATACGCCGTATCCATTCGTGGAGACCAAATTTTCCTAAATTAAGTAAAGAAAATGTACCTTGGCCTCCATAATATCTTGTACTATCACCATCCTTATAATACCGTTTAGGGTCGAACGGGATGCCAAACGGCACATACAAATTCTTAATAAGATTGAATAGCATCCCGTTAACAAGATAATTCTAGGCCACGATATTCACATTTAATTCCATGATAAAAAGTTTTCATTTTAAAAACTCTATCGATTTCATCGTGACTTGCCTCCAGAAGTTTATTTGACCATTGTGTATTTTTATCACCCCCCCAAAGATTGTATCATATCGATTTCATTATCATCATCGTCTTTATCTGATTTTAGATCATTAGGATAAATTATGTTGAAGGGGAATAGATCATTAAAGTACAAAACGTTTTGTTCCTCTTCATCATATTTAGACAATGATGTTTCATCTTTCAAATCAAATTCATCGATATGTTGAGGGCATAAAGTGGGTTCAGTTGTGAAATCTGATTTAGGCGTTAGACCATCATTGTTAACAATGGCTGGAAATTCATTCTCAAAATCTTTAAAGAAGTCTAAATCATTAATACAACTGACTGAATGCTCGGGTGATGGAAACAAAGGCATATTGACGTATTCATTATCATTTTCCGAATCCGTTTTCAAATTATTAGTAGAAATTATTTTATAAGAAAACGAGTTTTTGTCAAAAACTATCGTGTAATCTTCATCGTCGGATTCGTCAAACGATATTCTAAAGTCAATTTTATTGTTGTTAAGAGATCTTACCGTGGGTTCACAAGAGAGTGTTTCATTTGATGACAAATTATCATTGAAGACTATAACTAGGAATTCGGTTTTAATGGATCTGAGGTCGTGAACGTCTTCATCATTCCAGATCTTACCATACTTAGTAGTTTCCCAGTTAAACACTTTCCCACATTTTTGAGCTTTTTCTTCCTCGAGCCTGATGTATTCTTCCATAGTAATGTTTGGGTCGTCCATCCTGTAATAAACTTACAAGGGTAGAAAACCATCAAATAACTTATATGTCGTATTCAGTAACTAAATATGCCGTACAAACACAATAAGCAAGCAAACAGGAATATAAACTATTCTAGACTACACTAATCCTAAGGGTTAGATCTAATCTAATGATAAAAACCAAAATATCAAATAAAAATCAAGATTAATTTTCACTCCCCGGCAACGACGCCAAAAACTTGATGTGTCGTTGCGTGGTGTTAAATTATGAATCAAGTTTTAAATTTATATTTTGCCAACTTAACCAAAAACAACAATTTAACGGGCAGTGTCCCCAATCGGTGGGAGTTTTGTGGTAAGTAGGGTGTCAATCAATAAGAGCGAGAAACACTTTTAATTTATTAATACTTTGGTTTTTCTAATCTATGTTAGTCTAATCTATGTTAAACCTATGCTAAACCTATGTTAATCTTAAATCTAGTAGATAAGGGGGGTTTTCAGTCTGAGAGACTGGCACGGGTTTGGTGGTGACTAAAACCAATTCAAGACACTAAAACACATGCAAGCAAATTAACAAAAGATAAAAGAGCGGTCTAGCCAAATATAAGAAAACTATATTAACCATTATTAATCCAATCATAACGTTGGCTTGTTTATTTAGTGCAATGATAACTTATCTCGAGGCGGCATATCATTCTTAAGATTAAGGCGGTACTTCTTCCTTAAACCAAGACACGTAAAATTCTATCACAATTAAATGCATCCGCATAAACCATCCTTATTTGCTTATTATAATCTATCTTAGGGATTAAAGCAATGGTGATCTTGTTAAACCATAGCTCATGAAGACTTTACCCACTTACTTCTTAATGGCAATTCATACACTAGTATTATAACAACCCACAATTTTCATCAATGTAATTATCCATCTATTATGTTTAATAGAACCATTTTCACGAGAATATTTTTGTTTTATTCCATCCATGATGTAACGTAACTTACATTACAAAAGTAAACGTGCTCACGCAACTACCAATGCCAATTCCATCAACGTTTATGTCAAATGAACGTTATAATATGTCAAGCAATATGTTTTAATATCCACTTTTACCACATACGTTATCTATTTAACGTACCATCCATACGTTTATTATAAAATGGACTTTATACATTAACGTTTATATCAAAACCCTGATTTCATGTAATGTTTACATACAATACAAGTGTACAAGTTACCAATGCATAATATTTGATTATAATTCCCTCCAAAACCCTAGTACAACTCTTTTAAGCTTATGGTACAACCCGATTAATCACACTATTCAAATAAGCTCCATTTCCCTCCAAATTCTATAGGTTTTTCGTACAAACTATTTAGCACGAGTTACAACACTCCAATGCACCACATTTAAACATTTCTTTCCCTCCATTTCACTCCACACACTCGGCTAAACCTAAAACCCTAACCCGAAACCCTAGCAAACCCGACACCCCTTAACTAGTTTTAAACTAATTCCTAACCAAGCCAGCACCCTCCACACCTTGTCACTTCCTTGCCTAGCACCTTGTCACCACCTTTCTAGCTCCCTTAACCTCCTTGTCACCTACTTGTCATCAACTTGCACCCTTGTTCCCTAAGAAACCCCCTCGTTACCTCCTTGGATAGCCGAATCCCTTCTAACCTCTCAACACCTCTCTAAGCTAGTCCCTAGCCTCTAATAATCACACCTAGCTAACCCTTAGCCACCACTCTTCACAACTTGGCCACTACTCCACACAAACTTGGTCACCACTCCTATTTTAACCCTATATATACACGCATACAAGTACACCTTCAAAAAAGGTCTTTAAGCTAGTAGAAACCAAGGAACAAGAGAAGAAAGGTTCTTGATTCATCTCCAAATCATTTTGACCCATATCAACCCATTTTGATCCATTTAGTGTACTAGTAAGTCCTACCATTTGTTCTATAAGCTCTTGTCAAATGTTAGATCCTTTATAAGCTTTGTTATATCCATATGTACAAGCTAAACCATTTTGGAAACTTCTAAATCAAACTAAGCCCTAATTGAGCCCTAAATGACCCGTTATGGAAACCCAAAGTCCATGCCCCCTAATAAGCTAGCTTAAGCTTATTCCTATCCTAATAAGCTCCTATCCATCTTTATGATTTTGTGAGAAAAGCTCTTGAACCCTAAACCTACACGTTTGGTTTTTTCCTAAACCAAACGGACCCTTAAAACCCTAATAAGCTATTTTCGTAAAGCCTAAACCATAAAAGCCAAAATCTAAACTTATAAGCTATTCTAATAAGTCAATCTATCATTTTTATAAGCTTAGAATCAAACCCTAAAAGCTAAAACCCATCGGGTTAATATTCTAAACCCAAACGTGCCCTTTTTGATTTTTCAAGCCAATAAGCTCATTTCATAAGCTTTAAGCTTATAAAACTAACTTATTTTAGCATATTGTAATAAGCTAGATGCTGCAAAACTAAATTGGATTCAAAAATACAAAGTATATGATTTTGGACTAAAAACGCAAATCGTTTTATGCATGAGGGGTATATATTGTAACTTTTGAAACTTATAAACTTTTTGGGCTAAAAATGTAAATATCCTAAAGTTAAACTACAAGGGCCTGTTTTGCCAACTTTCAAAGTTAAAGGTTAAATGTTTTAAAATTATATATAAAGGGTTTATATTGTAAATTAATATATACCAAGGGTATATATTGTCATTTTTGAATTCTTAAAGGTATAAAATGTAATATTTTTATATTTAATTATAAAAATATATTTAAACGTTATAAGACTCGATTTTATTAAAACCCGACATATTCATTGTTTCATTCATCGATCGAAACATATAAAAATAATTATGTTATATATTTAACATAATTTATCATCCACTAGCTTTTGAAGAAACTTAAAAAGATAAAAATTCTATCATTTAAACTATAACGTATCACGTTACTAGGGAATTTCATGTGAGGGGATTTCAGTTGGGTAGACGTTTTGATAAGTTACTGGATTTACGATTTAAAGTGTCCTAGCTCCTCAAACGTTTACTACATGACCTCTAGATTATGATAGCCCGAACAGTGATACGATATTTTCATAAGTTAATAAACTAAATTAATATTTATGTTAAACTTTATGAAATAAAGTTTTAAAATATAAAACACTCTAACTAAGACTTGACATATTACCCCAGGTTGCGTGACGAAGCCGTTTATTTCCATTTGATTTGCTTTTGCCATCAATTAGATTTCCCTGTTAAGGTGAGTTCATAGTCCCACCTTTACATGTTTTCTAAACTTCGTGGGGAGATACATGTTATAAACCATGAATACAAGTATTTTCTAACTGTATGCTATCCTGATATATTATTGCCTAAGTTACTTCCATTTTCCAAAAGGCCCCACTATCATGAACCGTTAATTACTTTTCAAAGTAAGCGCGAATGCCGTGAATAGATCTATTAGGATTGAACTTCCCCGTCCAGAGTCTGGTACATACATGGCCGGCGGACACATTTCATTTGAGGAACTCCAGGTGTTTGGCAAAGCACCCGCTGGGGCAACAAATTGTGAATAACGTATACTTAAGGTTTCAGTGTCATGAGCTTAGAGCTATAATATTGTTTTCCATGATAATTGTATTTGTTGCAATTATTACCATTTACATTAACTTGTATTCAACCATTATATTGCAAACCTGTGAATTTCACTCAACCTCTGTGTTGACCTTTTTAGCATGTTTATCTCAGGTAACTAAGCAGTTTAAGGCACGGAGTTGCGTGGACTTGAAGGCATCCAAACTTGTTATCATTCAACCTTTATGTTTTAAATGTATTTTGGGACCTCCTTTTGTAAAACTCTGATATATTATTGAATGATAACTAAATTATCCAAAACGTCTCTTTTGAGTCATTTTCTATGATTATGATTGTTGATTCATGAAGTAATACCCTCAATTTAGCTTCCGCTGCTATGTCAAATATCGGGGTGTTACAGATTGGTATCAAGAGCCGCGGTTATAGAGAACAAGGTTAAAACCTAAACTATAACTACTTTTTCCATCCAAGAAAGTCCTCCGTGCCACTACATTTCCTGAATAGTATGTAAAGATACATAACTATTATATAAATAACTTATGTTATTTCCACTGGGTTGTTACAAAGTTATGTCTACATCCACCCACCCTATTATTGTCCTATCTAATTTCAATGTTAAGGATGCTTTTTCCTCTACAACCACTCCTGACTATATCCTGGCTTCACCAGACTATTCCCCAACCTCACCAGGAAACACCTCTTCTGACTCTTCAGAGGATTTATCTAAGGATCTTTTAGCCTCACTAACTATCTCATCTTTCTATGATGATCCGTATATGAAGGTCATCCAAGCATATAATGCTACTAGTAATGAATTGCCTATTCCATCACCACGAGCTCCTATTGCTCCACCAACCGTTTTGCCTTCATCTCTAGTGTTACTATCATCACCACTATTTGATCCCTGATATTTCTTTCTTCCCGAGGAGATTCTGCCACCTCAGAAATGATGTATTTGAGATTGGAGAGAGTTCTCATAAGACGTATTTGGAGCGCCATGAGGAACCGATCGAGACTATTTTGAATCACTTAGATGAGCTCCCTCTTGAGCGCATTGAGCACATGGAAGATAAGATATAAGGTCTTGGTAATGGTCGAGTAATCATACAATGAGATTTTGACAAACTAGAGACCGAACTTCAAGAAGCCCGTACCTAGATTGCTGGATTTCAGAGAAAGCAAATGGGGCATGACGACGAGATTGTTCTTGCTCGCGTCAGGATTTCTACTCTAGAAATGCTCATCGAGGATATCCAGGTTCGCCACCGATCAGATATGAAGAGTCTTTTGGACCTGATGCATAAGCTCAAGAACTACAAGGGAGGACCACCAGACTACTAGACTAGATCCTTGTCATTTACAGCTTTTGTTTAGAATACAACCACAGGATGTGTGGCATAAATAACGACACTTGTCAAATTTTGGTTATGTAAAATATGTAGACAAGTTGTTTATGACATAATAAAGTTGTGATTCCATTATATCACGCTGTTTCATGATATCGATTTATGTATGTCGTGGTTGTCTATCCTATACCATGTGTTAAGGTTATTCATGTATTGTATCTTTATGTATCTGGGATTACTATGGTTCTCTTAACACCAGGTTTTCTCGAACCTATGTATCCGGATATAATTAATGATCAAGACATTGAACATATGATCCCACCTACACTACCTAGAGACACTAAGCCTCCTGTTGGATCACCCATATCATTATCTCCGTCTTCATCAGTAGGATCTTCATCACCGTTTAGGTCAACTACATCACCACCAGACTATCCCTTTGATGAGTCTATCTTCGCAGAGTTAGATAACTCGTTATGGATCATATCGCGACCACTGAAAAGTAAACCAGTCCCCGAGAAACCTAATGAGTCAGATGCTTGTTAGAGTGTCCATCTCTGGAAGTCCTAGATTACAAAATTTTCCGTTATATCCAACAGTGTAATATCAAAGGATGTGTATTTCTTTGTTAGAACTTGTACCAAATAAGTATCTATGTCAAATGATTTCAATATCACTATGTATGAAAATTTTGACAAATGACTTGTGATATGACTATATCATTGTATGGATTCTTATTTTATGTTATCTTATAAATGTTGATAGAATGGCTCCCAAGAGGACATCAACATCTGCAGCACCAGCCATGACTTAGGCCGCCATCAGGAAACTAGTTGCTGATAGTGTTGCCGCAGCTCTGGAAGCACAAGTTTCTTACATGGCAAATACTAACAATACCACCAGGAACACCCGACAAAGAGAAACTCCTATAGCAAGAAAATGTAGCTACAAAGAGTTTATGAACTGCCAACCTTTCAATTTCAAAGGTATAGAGGGGGCTGTTGGTCTCATCTACTGGTTTGAACGAACTAAATCGGTATTTCTTCATAACAACTGTACCGAGGACTGCAAAGTGAAATTTGCTACTGGTACTCTAACTGAAGAAGCTTTGTCCTGGTAGAATTCATTCGCCTAGCCTATTGGAATAGAGGAAGCCTACAAGATTCCCTCGTCCGAATTGAAAAAGCTCTTAATAAAGAAGTATTGTCCCCGAACCAAGGTTAAGAAAATGGAAGATGAATTTTACAATCTGACTGTAAAAGGGAATGATCTCAAGACTTACATTAGAAGATTCCAGGAATTGGCAGTTTTATGCCCAACTATGGTGCCAAATTCCGAGAAACTTATAGAAGTCTTCATCAGGGGATTACCTCAAAGTATTGAAGGAAATGTTACTGCTTCAAAGCCTCAAACTTTGGAGGAAGCCATTACCATAACCCAGAGGTTAATGGATCAAGTAACAAAGCACAATTCTATGCAAGGAACCAATGATCACAAATGAAAGTTTGATGATAGAAGAACCTTCACCAACAACAACTACCAAAACAACCGTAACAACAACAATAACAACCGCAACAATGATCACCATCAACAACAGAATAGAAGGCAAGAAACTGTCAGGGCTTATGCTGCCACCCCAACTGAAAACAGTAGGTATGCTGGAAACCTTCCCTTGTGTAAAAGATGCGCCCTACATCACACAGGACCTTGCTCTGTCAAGTGTCAGACTTGCAACAAGGTGGGTCATCAGACCAGGAACTACAAGAACAAAGGGCCAACCACTAGAAGTAACCTGCAACCAGTAACCGTAACTTGTCATGCCTGCAAAGAGAAGGGGCATTACACAAATTAGTGCCCAAAAGCAAACAACAGTGCCCATAGGAGTACTTGCTGAGGGATAAGAACGCTCACCAAGACCCGAATGTAGTCACGGGTACGTTCCTTTTAAACTAACATATAGCTAGAGTATTATTTTATTCAGGAGCCGATGAAAGTTTTGTATCCATATCTCTTGCTTCTATGCTTAATATCCCACCAATTACACTAGATACTACCTACGACATTGAAATAACTGATGGAAACCTAGTAGGCACTAATACCATTATCCAAGGTTGCACTCTGATTTTGCTAAACCAACCTTTCGAAATCGACCTTATGCCGATTAAACTCGGTAGTTTCAATGTCGTCATTGGTATGGATTGGTTATCCAAGTATCATGCTAGAATTATCAGTGACGAGAAAGTTGTCCATATCCCAATCGACGGTGAAACTTTGATCATACAAGGTGATCGAAGTAAAACCCGACTAAGCCTCATATCCTGTATTAAAACCGAAAGATATATATCCTAGGGATATTAAGTTTTGGTAGCCCAAGTAATGGAGAAAAAGTCAGATGAAAAACGACTGGAAGATATACCAGTGGTCAGAGAATTTCCGGAAGTTTTTTTCTTGAAGACCTACCCGGCCTTCCTCCGGTTTGCCAAGTAGAATTCCAAATCGATTTAATTCCAGGAGCGGCACCAGCAGCCTGAGCACATTATAGATTAGCTCCTTCAGAAATGCAGGAACTATCTGACCAACTACAAGAGTTAGCAGAGCGAGGTTTTATTCGACCAAGTACTTTGCCTTGGGGAGCTCCTGTCTTATTTATTAAAAAGAAAGACGGATCTTTCAGAATGTGTATCGATTACCGAGAGCTGAATAAACTCACCGTAAAGAATCGTTACCTATTACCCAGGATCGATGATTTATTCGACCAACTTCAAGGTTCAAGTACTTACTCAAAGATTGACTTAAGATCAGGCTATCACCAACTGAGAGTCTGGGACGAAGATATTCCCAAGACTGCTTTCAGAACGTGATACGGACACTACGAATTTCAAGTGATGCCATTTGGTTTAACTAACGCACCTGCTGTGTTCATAGACCTCATGAACCGTGTGTGCAAACCATACTTGGATAAATTTGTGATAGTGTTCATTGATGATATACTCATCTACTCCCGTAACAAAGAAGAACATGCAAGTCACTTGAGAATAATACTGGAATTACACAAAAAGGAGAAATTATATGTCAAGTTCTCCAAATGTGATTTCTGGATCAATATTGTGCAATGTCTCGGGCATGTGATTGACAGTCAAGGAATTCACGTTGACCCCGCCAAGATTAAAGCAGTCAAGGATTGGGCATCTCCTACCACACCCACAGAGATACGCCAATTCTTAGGACTGGCCGGCTACTATCGGATATTCATCGAGGGTTTTACGAAGATTGCAAAGCCTTTGACTGAATTAACCCAGAAAAACAAGAAGTATATCTAGGGAGAAAACTAAGAGTCAGCTTTTCAACTGCTAAAACAGAAGCTATGTGAAGCTCCAATCTTAGCATTACCAGAAGGAAATGATGACTTTGTCGTTTATTATGATGCATCACTCCAAGGTCTGGGAGCGGTGTTAATGCAAAGAGAAAAAGTTATTGCATATGCATCCCGACAACTCAAGCCTCATGAAGAGAACTATACCACACATGACCTCGAATTAGGAGCTGTAGTGTTCGCTCTTAAAATTTGGAGACACTATATGTATGGCACAAAGTGTATTGTGTTCACTGATCATAAAAGTCTTCAGCATATCCTTGATTAGAAAGAATTAAACATGAGACAACGCCGTTGGTTAGAATTGCTCACAGATTACGATTGTAAGATTCGCTACCATCCTGTAAAGGAAAATGTTGTAGCAGATGCCTTAAGCCAAAAGGAACGAATCAAACCACTCCGAGTCAGAGCATTAGTTATGACCCTTCACCTAAAATTACCAACACAACTCCTTGAAGCCTAAACCGAGGCAATCAAAGAAGAAAACATCGAAGCTAAGAATAACCTATGAGGAATGGACAAAGCATTTGAAGTACGTCCTGATGGAACCTGTTGTATCAAGAACCGAAGCTGTTTACCATTCTTTGGTAATTTGAGGGACTTGATTATGCATGAATCCCATAAATTGAAGTATTCCATCCACCCAGGTTCTAACAAGATGTATCAGGATCTAAAGAAACTCTATTGGTGGCCTAACATGAAAACGGTCATCACTAAATATGTTGGCAAGTGTTTAACATGCTCTAGAGTTAAAGCAGAATGTCAAAAGCCATCCAACTTACTGATACAATCAGAGATTCCTACATGGAAATGGGAAAGAATAATGATGGACTTTGTTACAAAAATACCCAAAACATCAAACGGACATGACACAATTTGGGTCATTGTAGACCGCCTTACCAAATCAACACATTTCATCCCTAGCAAAGCGACAAATAGTATGGAAACCCTTACAAGGTTGTATATAAAGGAGATAGTTTCACGACATAGAGTGCCGATATCCATCATCTCAGATCGTGACAGTCATTTCACATCCAGATTCTGGCAGTCAATACAGAGTGCCTTGGGTACTCAATTAGACATGAGTATGGCATATCATCCCTAGACAGACGAACAAAGTGAAAGAACCATCCAAACACTTAAAGATATGCTTCAAGCCTGTGCTATAGATTTTGGAAAAGGATGGGAGAGACACTTACCACTGGTAGAATTTTCCTACAATAACAGTTACCATGCCAGTATTAAGGCAACACCATTCGAGGTTCTTTATGGTCAAAAGTGTAGATCACTTGTATGCTGGGCCAAAATTGGAGATGTACAAATCACGGGACCAGAGATAATCCATGAAACCACTGAAAAGATAGTACAAATTCGACAACGCTTGCAAGCTACAAGAGACCAGCAAAGGAGTTACGCTAATGTAAGGCGAAGGCCTTTGGAATTCCAAATTAGAGATCATGTTATGTTAAAAGTGTCACCTCAGAAAGGTGTCATCCGATTTGGAAAACAAGGAAAGCTTAACCCCCTATACATTGGACCATTTAAGATACTTAAAAGGGTCGGCCTAGTGGCATACACACTTGAGCTTCCTGAAGAACTCATAAATATCCACAGTACCTTCCATGTTTCTAATTTAAAGAAATGCCTATCAGACGAATCCCTCATCATTCCAATGAAAGAGCTTCGGCTCGATGACAAACTCAATTTTATGGAAGAACTAGTAGAAATTATGGATCGTGAAGTCAAGTAACTGAAACAAATTCGTATCCATATAGTCAAAGTAAGATGGAACTCTAAAAGGGGACCAGAATTTACGTGGGAACGCGAAGATCAAACTCGTGCCAAATATCCTCATCTATTTTCAAACATCACTCCAACATCCAACTAAATCTCGGGATGAGATTTCTTTAAGGCTGGGAGACTATAACAACCCATAATTTTCATTAATGTAATTATCCATCTATTATGTTTAATAGAACCATTTTCACGGTAATATTTTTGTTTTATTCCATCCATGATGTAACATAACTTACATTACAAAAGTAAATGTGCTCACACAACTACCAATGCCAATTCCATCAACATTTATGTCAAATGAACATTATAATATGTCAAGCAATATGTTTTAATATCCACTTTTACCACATACTTTATCTATTTAACGTACCATCCATACGTTTATTATAAAACGAACTTTATACATTAATGTTTATATCAAAACCCCGATTTCATGTAATGTTTACATACAATACAAGTGTACAAGTTACCAATGCATAATATTTGAATATAATTCCTTCTAAAACCCTAGTACAACTCTTTTAAGCTTATGGTACAGCCCGATTAATCACACTATTCAAATAAGCTCCATTTCCCTCCAAATTCTATAGGTTTTTCATACAACCTATTTATCATGAGTTACAACACTTCAATGCACTACATTTAAACATTTCTTTCCCTCCATTTCACTCCACACACTCGGCTAAACCTAAAACCCTAACCCAAAACCCTAGCAAACCCGACACCCCTTAACTAGTTTTAAACTAAGTCCTAACCAAGCTAGCACCCTCCACACCTTGTCACCACCTTGCTAGCTCCATTCACCTCCTTGTTACCTACTTTTCATTAACTTGCACCCTTGTTCCCCAAGAAACCCCTTCGTCGCCTCCTAGGATAGCTGATCCCCTTCCAACCTCTCAACACCTCTCTAAGCTAGTCCCTAGCCTCTAATAATCACACCTAGCTAACCCTTGGCCACCACTCTTCACAACTTGGCCACTACTCCACACAAACTTGGTCACCACTCCTATTGCAACCCTATATATACACGCATACATGTACACCTTCAAAACTCACCACTAAGTTTCATACTACCTCAAAACTATGTTCTAGACAAGCTAAGGAAGGAAAAGTAAAGGTCTTTAAGCTAGTAGAAACCAAGGAACAAGAGAAGAAAGGTTCTTGATTCATCTCCAAGTCATTTCGACACATTTTGATCCATTTTGTGTACTAGTAAGTCCTACCATTTGTTCTATAAGCTCTTGTCACATGTTAGATCCTTTATAAGCTTTGTCATATCCATATGTACAAGCTAAACCATTTTGGAAACTTCTAAATCAAACCAAACCCTAATTGAGCCCTAAATGACCCGTTTTGAAAACCCTAAGTCCATGCAAACCCTAATAAGCTAGCTTAAGCTTATTCCTATCCTAATAAGATCCTATCCATCTTTATGATTTTGTGAGAAAAGCTCTTGAACCCTAAACCTACACGTTTGGTTTTTTCCTAAACCAAACGCACCCTTAAAACCCTAACAAGCTATTTTTGTAAAGCCTAAACATTAAAATCTATAAGCTAAACTTATAAGCTATTCTAATAAGTCAATATATCAATTTTATAAGCTTAGAATCAAACCCTAAAAGCTAAAACCCATCGGGTTAATATTTTAAACCCAAACGTGCCCTTTTTGATTTTTCAAGCCAATAAGCTCATTTCATAAGCTTTAAGCTTATAAAACTAACTTATTTTAGCTTATTGTAATAAGCTAGATGCTGCAAAACTAAATTGGATTCAAAAAATACAAAGTATATGATTTTGGACTAAAAACGCAAACTGTTTTATGCATGAGGGGTATATATTGTAACTTTTGAAACTTATAAACTTTTTGGGCTAAAAATGTAAATATCCTAAAGTTAAACTACAAGGGCCTATTTTGCCAACTTTCAAAGTTAAAGGTTAAATGTTTTAAAATTGTATATAAAGGGTTTAAATTATAAATTAATATATACCAAGGGTATATATTGTCATTTTTGAATTCTTAAAGGTATAAAATGCAATATTTTTATATTTAATTATAAAAATATATTTAAACGTTATAAGACTCGATTTTATTAAAACCCGACACATTCATTGTTTCATTCATCGATCGAAACATATAAAAATAATTATGTTATATATTTAACATAATTTATCATCCACTAGCTTTTGAAGAAACTTAAAAAGATAAAAATCCTATCATTTAAACTATAACGTATCATGTTACTAGGGAATTTCATGTGAGAGGATTTCATTTGGGTAGACGTTTTGACGAGTTGCTGGATTTACGATTTAAAGTGTCCTAGCTCCTCAAACGTTTATTACATGACCTCTGGATTATGATAGCCCGAACAGTGATACGATATTTTCACAAGTTAATAAACCAAATTAATATTTAGGTTAAACTTTATGAAATAAAATTTTGAAATATAAAACACTAGAACTAAGACTTGACATATTACCCCAGGTTGCGTGACGAAGCCGTTTATTTCCATTTGATTTACTTTTGCCATCAATCAGATTTCCCTGTTAAGGTGAGTTCATAGTCCCACCTTTACATGTTTTCTAAACTTTGTGGGGAGATACATGCTATAAACCATGAATACAAGTATTTTCCAATTGTATGCTATCATGATATATTATTGCCTAAGTTACCTCCATTTGCCAAAAGGCCCCACTATCATGAACCGTTAATTACTTTTTGAAGTAAGCGCGAATGCCGTGAATAGATCTATTGGGATTGAACTTCCCCGTCCAGAGTCTGGTACATACATGGCCAGCGGACGCATTTCATTTGAGGAACTCCGGGTGTTTGGCAAAGCACCCGTTGGGGCAACAAATTGTGAATAACGTATACTTAAGGTTTCGATGTCATGAGCTTAGAGCAATAATATTGTTTTCCATGATAATTGTATTCGTTGCAATTATTACCATTTACAATAACTTGTATTCAACCATTATATTGCAAACCTGTAAATTTCACTCAACCTCTGTGTTGACCTTTTTAGCATGTTTATCTCAGGTAACTAAGCAGTTTAAGGCACGGAGTGGCATGGACTTGAAGGCGTCCAAACTTGTTATCATTCAACATTTATGTTTAAATGTATTTTGGGACCTCCTTTTGTAAAACTCTGATATATTATTGAATGATAACTAAATTTTCCAAAACGTCTCTTTTGAGTCGTTTTCTATAATTATGACTGTTGATTCATGAAGTAATACCCCTAATTTAGCTTCCGCTGCTATGTCAAATATCGAGGTGTTACAAGTATTCCACTAACCAAGTCATTACCAATTAATTGAGAACATACTCATTGATCCCAAGGTCACTTGTTGGTCCAACTAGGTTCACAATCTAAGGGCAAAGATAGGTCGTTATTTGTGATCCTATTGGTCTAGATGTATAAATCACTATATGGAGAGATATCCCGACATCTAGTTTACTTGGTCCGTATCACTAGATTCAATTGAATGATAGGTCGCATACAAAAGCACGTAAACAAGTATAAATTGATAAATATAAACAAGCAATCAACGATAAATTAAGTAATCGAGATAAACAAACCAAACAGTAAGATCTTCATACTAATGGCTAATACCCGAAGGTATTAGCCTTCAAATATCATAATTAATACAAAAGTAATGATTTATCCAAGGTAAACTAACCGAGTTAACGAATGATACCAAAAACTAAACGATTACAAGAGTATAGGAACACGTTG
This sequence comes from Tanacetum coccineum, assembly GCA_026074375.1. Classification (NCBI taxonomy): domain Eukaryota; kingdom Viridiplantae; phylum Streptophyta; class Magnoliopsida; order Asterales; family Asteraceae; genus Tanacetum; species Tanacetum coccineum. The sequence goes on from BQNB010025032.1 coordinate 48,610, forward strand.
TCTCCTATGGAATTAATCACGTTGCTCGACCTCTTCTGCTCTTTTTCTCCTTTGAAAATCAACTTTTATGGTTCAGGTATCGAGAATATGATTTAGCACACTTAAAACTCATTTTTGAGTTTTCTATTTATAGGGTCTAGAATATGGTCGATACGGCATATTCAAAGTCTTGGATACGGCGTATCAGGGGTTTCTTAGATTAGGGACCACGTTTGATATCTTCCAGAATATTCACCTTTTATAACTTGAATATGGCATATTGATCTTATCTGGATATGACGTATTGATCTTGTTTCCTTCGTGGTCTTTTAGTGAGTGCAGGCACAGATACACCGTATCTTCCTTGATGGATACGGCGTATTGGTTGTCAGAACAGTAATCTTCAAATATCTTCGTTTAAGCTCCCGAATGCGTGCCTTTTAGTCAATCTTTACCAAGTACTCTATAATTACTGCAATTCTCAAATACAAACAATTAAGTAACAATTCTTTGCAATAATTATACAAAATGGGTTGATTACATGGGATAAATGATGCTATAAAATAGACGTTATTTGATGCCATCAATACAACTTCTTCTCACACTGATTTATAGAAAGCCGTTTAAGGATACTGAGTTCAACCAAAAGATACTTCATTAAACGATTACAAGGCCCTATTATCTATTACAAAAGATAACAAAAATTACATCATAAGTATTCAGTTCATCTCGTATCCAAGGGCTTCCAACTTTACTTTCTTTGACTTGAGCTTCTCTTGATCAGGATGTTCAGCAATGAGTTTCTTCAGTTTCATGCTGAACCTTGCATTTTCTGGTGACTTAACCATAGAGGCAACTACAAGATATGACAAGAGAGCTTCCATCCCAACTTTGTCGATGTCACTCCATCTTTGAAATGCTTGGTCACCGAATTCATCAGTGAAGAAGATCCCATACTCAGGCTCTTCAATGACCATGTTGTTGACAAACAGATCATTTTCAGGGAGAGCTCGATTGCATTCTAATCTAGGAATTTTTACTTCAGACTCAAGTTTCATGTGTTTCCTCTTCTTTCTTGAGGATTTAGATGGGGCTTGTTCAGGAGCAGGGAGTGCTGACTTGATTTCAAGTTCCTCAGGGATTTTTCTTATCCTTTCATACCTTTGGCTTAGTGAATTCATCAAGTCTTGTACAACTGTATTTTTCTTTTTGGGAATGATTTCCCTCAGTTTATCCAATTCATAGATACCAAACACACCAAAGGAAAAAGGTTTATGGACATCAAAGTTTCTACCATAAGTACCTCTATAGACTGTTATGACAACTGGCTTGGTCTTTGGATAAATTTTGATATTAGTGACAGTCTCAGGTTTCAATCTATTATTGATGGTCCACATGTAGCTTTCAAACTTGTGCTTCCTGAGTTCTAGAGATTTTCTAACCTTCTTAGTATGTTATCTCTTGAGGACCTGGTGTTCAGCATCCGAAGCCTTTTTGAATTTTTCACCTGCTTTGGCACTTACAATTTTCTTTGGGTCAAGTCCAATCTTTTCAGCCTCTTCTTGCACCACTTTGATTACTTCAGGCTTGTATATAGCAAGAAGTCTTTCTTCCTTAGCAGCTTTCTTGAGTTTCTCTTCTCTGTCTAATTAAGCTTGCATTTCTTTGTCAGTGAGATATCACATCTTCCTATTTATCATGTAAGGAACTTTAACCTCTTCATTAGGATCAGGACGAATAATGGTTGATGCAGGCACCAGTTTCTTCAAGGAATACTCATCTGACTCAGTTGCAATCCCTTTTACTTTATCAATTATTAGAGCTGCTTAAGAACTTTTAGGATGAGTGGTTATTGTGGTGATTGGTTGAGCTTGAGTTGGTGGGACTTCAGTAGGTTAGATTGATGACATTGGAACTGCCATTTTTGGGTGTTCAGTCTCCCCCTCAGTATGAGAAGAGGTTCTTCAGTGCCAGTGTTGTCTGCGTTCTCCTCCTCAACATTTGCTGGAATGTGAGTGAGAGCAAGTGTTGGAGTGACATTGCCTGAGGGTTGGCCTTTAAAGACTTTATACATCTCAGTCATCATAGTCTTGATGCAGTGTGTGTCTTCCTTAAGAGAGGACATGCTGGATTAGATGTGGGTTTGAGCCCTTTCAAGACCTGAGAGTCTGGAGCCAAGATTCCATGCCATGTTGGTAGAAGATTTGGCCCAAGCAGCTAGCTCTTCATCTTGTTTTAGAGCATGAGCCTGAAGAGTATTCACCGAAGACTAAAGATCAGTTATATTTGTGGAGAACTTGGTGAATGACTCAGTGGCTTCACTGATTTTCTTATTGATGACAGAGTCATTATTGACAACATTTTTTATTTCTTTGAGAAGCTAAGTGATGATATTAAGGCCTTTGTAGAGATCACTGATGGTATTGCTGCTTTTGTCAAGAGAACTCATGGAGGCTTCTACGAGATTGTCAGTCTGATCTCTATGAGCAATGTTTTCATCATAGTACTCATCAATGGATGCTTTGAGGTTAGCATAAGTAACCGTGGCCTCTTCATGATTTTCCCAGTTTTCCTTAGTGATCTTAGTAAACAACACATTGGACACCTTCCTGAGTTACTTAACCAACTGGCGTTCAGTGAGTAGAAGAGTGTTGTCATATTTCTTGAGAATGTCATCACAGGAGGAGTCAGTGTCTGAAGCTTCAGTGGATGGAGCATGAGATGATTGAGACTGGTCTGCCTGAGGTGGAGGAGACTGATGGTGTGTTTTAGCAATGCTAGCAACCTGAGGTTCTTCATCCATTTCTTTACCAGCTCCTAAGATATCCTCTTCACTTTCTTGAGTTTCATCATCAGATAATAGAAAGGCTATCAAATATGCATATGTAGATATGACCAGAGGGTGGGTATCCAGCTCCCCTTCATGTGAAGGCTTGCCTTTGTTTTTGAGCAGGGACTAGTACCTCAATCTAGTGGACTGGGTCTGGTCCACCTGGTACTTAGCACCAGTCCCTAAGAGATCAGCAACAGCAGGGTGTATTGGTTCCATATCAGTGGGTGGTATGTTTCCCCTTGATTCTTTGTCCCCAAGTGACCCTTCAGGACGCGGTGTGGTTTTAACCGTGCCTTTATCAGAAGTCATAGAGGGTAAGTCCTTGTCAAGGGGTTGAATTTTTTCCCCTGAGTCTTTGGGAGAAGTAGCAGTACTCTCAGGTAAAGGTTGTGATTTACGAGTGCCCTCATCGAGTGTGGAAGGTAATCTCGTACTAGCGAGTTATATGTCTCTCTCTAGATCTTAAGGATCAGGTACGGTGCTCGAGGAGACTAAGTGGGATTGCTCAGAACCCTCTGTTGGCTTGGGTGGTGTTACCTTGGTCTCAGTGGGTGGCTTTTTGGACTTAGGCCGTTTGCTCTTCTTAGAGAGTACTCCTGGAACCTTAAGGCCCTGTGACTTGGGTAAGGTTGGAGTCACAGTCTAAGATTTCCCTTTCTTTGGCTTTGCAGTCAAAGGAAGTGGAGACACTGAATCCTTGTGATTATTTATAGCAATCATATGGGTCATCAATTCAATGTCAGTGACTTTTGATGGGTCCTTTGTAAAATTAGAGTTACTCGGGATGCCAGGTAAAAACCCAAATTTTTCATCCTGAGTGTAGTCAGAACCCAGTAACACTTGTAAAGCACATGAGATAAACCTAGGGTATGAAACGTATTTCAGGCTAGACTTATTCAATAGCTTGGTTACAAGATCACTATAAATGATCTCCCCTATGTCAACCTCAGTCCCAGTTATGAGACAGTAGGCTAAAAGTTGTTGGATAGAGTTCACTTGTTCAGTGGAGGAGTAGTTCCCGCCGAGAACCTGAATCACAAAAGTAAACAGAATTCTCCAAGCCACGGGAAAGGAGTTTTTTAGGACTGGGGTTTTGTCCATGTAACTCGGATTGATGGTAATTTTGCCTAATTCTTTCTTGACAGCCTCAGGTGTAGGATGAGCCATATATTTACCATTATTATAATCAAGGTTAGTTGATGAACAAAATGTGTTAAAATCAAGGGTCAAAGGTCTTTGCCCATTTAAAACTAAAAACTTGATGAGGAATTCCCTGAGTGGGCGTTGCTCAGTCCATCAGTTGATGAAAAAGGGTCATAGGCAGCAGCGATGCTCCAAAACTCCTTGAGGAAGTTCTGATAGACCACTGAGGGACAGTTGGTAAAAGCTTTCTTCAAGTGACAATTTAGAAGAAATTTCATTATTGGCTTGTAAACAGGCACATTTGGTAGGTAGTTGAAGTTACCCACCACATTAATGGTCTGAAAAGTCACATTGTCCACAGTCATGTTGTTACATTGAGGAGCATACTTGATTGTCTGTTGTTTTGCCATTTTAGATGAATGTGTTGAAAAACAAAAAGTTTTAATGGCAGAATATTACACACCAGATGGTCACAAGTTAATGTCTAACGTTGATCGTTGCCGTGAAATGTGTAATATGTTATCAAAAGGAGCAATACAAAGATGGACATCTTTGTAATAAGCATGATTGACCAAACAAATTGATTTGAAAAGAGTAGTTTTCAATGAACAAAAGATGAGTTAAGCTTGTTATTACCAGAAAAGATGAACACCCACACATTTGCTCTGAGAGAGAAATTGGGCAGAGTATATTTGCTTTGTAAATTTGTGTGTATGTTTTTCTTTTCTGGGGGGTATTTATAGGTGATATGTGAAAAGTTTGTAATATTTTAACATTTTTAATTTTTTTGGAAAAAGTTAAAATTATTTTGGTAATGCATTTAATGCAGTAACCCACTAGTTGCACGATCTTGTTTTTCATGGCAACTGTTACGCCGTTTCACTTTTGCAGTGATGATGTATAAATAACGGTCAAATATCTTTTGATTAGACATTTTGGAAAGGGATTGTGTTTGTAGGAGTGAGCATTAAATGCATGTTGGGGTTAATTGAGTGATATTTAAGAAGTGGGGGCCCATGACTATTGGATGACAGTTAGATAAGGAATATTTATTCCTTATTTAATGTGTACAGTCACCAACCTAGGACATTAAGTAACTAAAGACTTAAAGCATTTAGTTACTTCATTTAATGTGTCCCTCAGTGTCATGAGATTCATATGGGTTTCAGGGAGATGGTTTCAGGGAGAAAAGAATATACACCATACTAAATATAAGTGATCAGGGCGTCTGATTAATCAATATTCAACATGCCTAATTCTGTTTTTAGTCCGGTGAAAGTAGGTTCATCTAAGGGTTTAGTAAAGATATCATCCAGCTGATACTCAGTAGGGATGAAATGTAATTCAATATCTCCTTTAAGGATGTGATCCCTGATGAAATGATATCTAATATCATATTGCTTGGTTCTTGAGTGAAGTACTTGATAGTTGGATATTGCAATGGGACTGGTGTTGTCATAAAAGATGGGTACCATCTTGTAATGGATGTCATAGTCAATGAGTTGACTTTTCATCCATAGGATACTTGCACAACACCCAACAGCGGCAATATATTCAGCTTCAACTAAGGACATAGCCACTTACTGTTGTTTCTTGGCACTCCAACAAACTAATTTTCCACCAAGTATTTGACAGGCACCTGAGGTGCTTTTTCTGTCCATATTACAACCAGCATAGTTTGAGTCTGAATATCCTTTGAGATCAAAGCCTAAACATTTTGGATAATACAATCCAAGGGTTGGAGTATCTTTTAGGTACCTGAGGATTCTTTTCATAGTTGTTAGATGTGATTCTTTTGGATTGGACTAATATCTTGCACATAGGACTATAGAGAATTGGATATCAGGCCTTGTTGCAGTTAAGTACATCAGTGACCCAATCATTCCCCTATATAAGGTCTCATTTACTGGTTTTCCAGCAAGATCATGACCTAAGTTGTTTGGAGGAACCATGGGTGTTTTTACTAAGGAACTATCAAAAATTTCATATTTATTGAGTATGTTCCTAGTGTACTGTTCTTGACAAATTGAGATTCCTTTGTCATTCTGCTTGATTTGCAATCCAATAAAGTATGTGAGTTCTCCCATCATACTCATTTCAAATTTTTTTGTCATCAGTTTCTCAAAAACTATTTACAAACTTTATAACTTGTTGAGCTAAATATGATGTCATCCACATACACTTGAACAAGGAGAACATCTCCTTTTGATTTATAGATAAACAATGTGTTATCTATTCTCCCCCTAACTTATTTTGAATAAGGAAAGCAGAGAGTGTTTCATACCATGCCCTTAGTGCTTGTTTTAGTCCATAGAGAGCTTTGTCAAGCTTACAGACATAGTCAGAGAACTCACTACTTTCAAAGCCAGGAGGTTGTTTAACATAAACTTCTTCTTTCATATTACCACTCAGGAAGGCACTTTTGACATCCATTTGGTAAACTTTGAAGTTCATGTATGTGGCAAAAGCAAGGAATATCCTGATGGCTTCCATCCTTGCCACTGGTGCAAAGGTTTCATCATAGTCAATTCCTTCTTCCTGACTATAACCTTGTGCAACCAGTCTTGCTTTGTTTTTTGTGGTTATACCATGCTTATCTTTCTTGTTCATGAATAACCATTTAGAGCCTATGACTATTTTTCCATAAGGGAGAGTAACAAGAGTCCATACTTTGTTTCTATAGAATTGATTTTGTTCTTCTTGCATGGAATCAACCTATCAAGGGTGCTTTAGGTGTTCCTCAGATACCTTTTTAGGTTCTATCTTAGAGAGAAAATTAGCAAATAGACATTTACTAGCTGAGGCAGCTGTAAGCTTGGCAAGTCATGCTTCTTGTAAGCATACCTTCACCAGGATCACCAATGATATTCACCAGTTTAATGTGTTAGTCTCTTGACCATCTATCTTGGGGAACAGGTTGAGAACTTGTAGAGGCTTGATTTGAGATGTGAGACTGAGTGACATTAGGGACTAAAGATTCAATAATGGTTCCTAAGACTTTAGTATTGTTCCCTGATGGTATATCAGTAAGTTAAGTGATCATTTGATCATTCTGAACATTTTGTTTGTGTGTCCCTTCAGTGTTGATTAGGTTAGGAGGACCTTTAGTATCCTCAGTGTAAGGTATATTAGGATCATTAGGAGCAATCACTTTAGGGATATGATTTTCTTGGGTAAGTTCAGTGAGTGAGCGTCCATGAGGGATGATGTAGTATGAGACATCATAATCTACTTGATATTGTCTAGATGGATCATCCTCTTGAAGAAATTCATCAGGAGGATATCTAGAGGAATCATCAATTCCTATCTCATCTACTAAGGTATTGGTAAACCTGATGGCTTCCATACTTTCATCAAATGTTACATGATAAGTTTCATCTACTTGTTGTCTTCTTGTGTTAAAGACTCTAAAAGCTTTTGAGACAAAGGAATATCCTAAGAAATATCCATCATCAACTTTAGCATCAAATTTGCCAAGATGATCCTTGTAGTTATGAATATACACAGGACATCCAAACACATGAAAGTAGCTTATATCATGAATTCTTTCCTTGAATATCTCATAGGGAGTCTTATCGTGTCTCTTGACAATGATCAATCTGTTCTGAGTATAACAGGCTATTCTGACTACTTCGGTCCAGAAGTGCTTAAAGAGTATTGAGCCATTCAGCATTGTTCTAGCAGCCTCAATGAGAGTTCTATTCTTCCTTTCAGCTACACCATTTTGTTTAGGTGTATAGGTAAAGGAGAAGTTCTGAGAAATTCCTTTCTCATTACAAAAACTCTCAAGCTCATGATTTCTAAACTCAGTCCCATTATCAGTTCTGATATGTTTGACTTTTACATCATTTTAGTTTTCTACCATCCTAATGAAAGACATAATTATTTCAGGTGCTTGACTCTCCTTCCTGAGAAAGTGAACCCATGTGTACCTTGAGTACTCATCAACAATGACTAGGTTATATTTCTCATGATTTATGGACATTGGACTTACAGGTCTAAATAAATCCATATGAAGAAGACCCAAACACTTCTTGATAGAGAAGTTTTATTTAGTTTTGAATAAAGCTCTATGGTGCTTTCCCTTTTCACATGTTGTGCAAGGTTTATCATTTGAATAAACTAGGGAAGGAAGACTAAAGTAAACCCGGTTTAGACCACAATTAGTTTGAAATCCTTTCCTAAAGAGACGATATGGTATGAATAAGGTCCACATTAAGGTTCTAATTTCGCATGATTTAGGGGTTATCCTTTTTATTTCATCTGAAACAACTCAACTACGAGTCCAGAGACGAAGGCTTTATTTAGATAACCCCGGAGTCGAAATTTGGCTTTATTATTATTATTAATATTGCAACATTATTAAACCGTCCTTTAACAAAACAAAAAAAAAAAAATGCCATATCGGTATGCGGCCGTCATGGTCTAGGGGTCTTATTCGACCATGGTTATTTTCCTCGACCTTTTTAAAGGCTGCAAATCGGTTGTTTACACTGAGCGGCAAGATTGCACAAACTTTTATCAGTCTCGGATTTATTTCTTACTATGTGCCTTATTTAGAAGATCTGCCACATCGGGTGTGAAGCCGGCAAGAGACAAGTAAATTTTATCAGCCCACAATTTTATTATTATATTATTAACCTCCACCTTTAAACGATACCCACATCGGTTGTGAGCCAGCAAGAGGGAGTGGTCTTATTGCGGCTTTCGTTTATTATTTATAATCTATTATTAGCCAAATTTCAAGTCTGTTGGTCTTTTAACAAACGACCACATCGGTAGGCGAGCCGACCATGGTCCAGGAGTTATTACCCTACAACACTAACAAAACTCATGTGTACCTACTTTCACCAGAAGAATCTCTACGAAGGGATTTAAACTAAGATCACAAAAAACCAAAGTACCTTAATTTATTTAATTATATAACGTTTAATAAGTTGTGGGAGCAAAAAGCCACAATTAACCTCTATGAGCCTCGTAAGAGATCCAACTACTCCACGCTTAGCATCTAAATTTTATTCAACTTTATCATTTTTCGTTCTTTGCAAAATTTTAAAAGTTATGCAAATGCTAAGTTTGAAGCTAAGGGGGAACGCTAGTGTTTAAACTCGGTCAAAGTCAAAAGCTACCTAGTTCTACGAGCCTACTTATTACTAAAATTTCTATATATATATATATATATATATATATATATCTAACGTAGCAATAAAATTTTAAAATTTTGGTCAAAACGGGGTTGCGAGGGAACACATATAGGCACAGGTAAGATCACATTTCGATAGAAATCCCCCCACACTTAGAACCGAACATTGGCCTCAATGTTCAAAAATGTCGGGTTTTACCCCCACACTTAAGAACGAAAAAGGCAAATGCTAGTAATTCCAAGTGTGAAAGGGGAAACACAATAAATATACATGATCAGGATTGAGGATTCCAAAATAAGCAAAAGATCGAAGACCGGATGATTGGAGGATTGAAAACAAGCACGGGTCTTCACGATCTTAAGGAATCCTGCAAGCAAAAACGGTACCACAAACCAAAGAAAGAAGCACGCCCCCACACTAGGGCTATATAATCACACACTTATTCATTAAGAAAATAGAAAGAAGAACAGACACGGGTTGCCTCCCGAGAAGCGCTTGTTTATTAATGAGTCGCTAGCTTGACTCGCCCCCGAATTTAGTTGTCCTTGGGGGACAAATGGAGATCCGGGACATCCATAGCAGGGATGTCCCCTCCAAAATAGTGTTTGATCCGGTGCCCGTTTACCTTGAAGTTGGGACCGTCGGGTTGGGATAACTCGACGGTGCCATATGGGAATACTTCAGCAATCGTAAACGGGCCGGACCAGCGGGATTTTAATTTGCCCGAGAAAATCTTCAATCTAGAATTAAAAAGAAGAACACGATCACCGACATGAAATTCTCGGTTTTTGATCTTTGCATCGTGTATCTTCTTTGTCTTTTCTTTGTAGATCAAAGAATTCTCGTAGGCTTGATCCCGAAGTTCATTTAATTCATTCATTTGAACTTTTTGGTGATCTCTCGCAGTTTTCAAGTCAGAACTAGCCATTTTCAAGGCCCAGTAGGCTTTATGCTCGAGCTCAATGGGGAGATGACACGCTTTACCGTACACGAGCTTATAAGGAGTACAACCGATAGGTGTCTTGAAAGCGGTACAGAAAGCCCATAATGCATCATCTAATTTGTCAGCCCATTTTGCTCGATGCTCGCCTACTGTCCTTTCTAATATCCTTTTTAAACCACGATTGGACACCTCCACCTGGCCACTTGTTTGAGGGTGATACGAGGTCGAAAGCTTATGTGTAACGCCATATTTTTTAAGAACATTAGAAAATTGGTCGTTACAAAAATGAGTCCCTCGATCACTAATAATGGCCCGTGGGGTTCCAAATCTAGAAAATAATTGTTTTAAGAATTTAACAACAACTCGGGCGTCGTTAGTGGGGAGCGCTTTCGCTTCAACCCATTTAGACACATAGTCGACAGCCACGAGTATATATCGGTTCCCTCGTGAAGACGGGAACGGGCCCATAAAGTCGATGCCCCAGACGTCAAAGATCTCACAAATCTGAACAGGATTTTGGGGCATTTCGTCCCTCTGTGAGATTTTTCCCTGACGTTGACATGAGTCACAGTGTGTGACCATGTCATGGGCATCGCGGTATATGGTGGGCCAGAAGAAACCAGAGTCAAAAACTTTCTTGGCGGTGTAGTTCGGGCCATGATGTCCCCCGGTGGGACCATGGTGGCAAGCTTGAAGAATATCCATAGCTTCTTGCCCGTCCACACACCGCCGAATAATCTGATCAGCACAAATCCTAAAGAGATAGGGGTCATCCCAGAAATAATGTCGAACATCCTTAAAGAATTTCTTTTTCTGCTGGGATGACATCCCTTTAATTAGCACATTACCCACTAGGTAGTTTGCAATGTCGGCAAACCATGGGGGTTCATTATCAGGGTTAAGAGATATCATATCAAGGGTTTCGTGAGGAAAATTATCATTTATTTCCATTCCAACACGATCCCCTTAAGGATTTTCTAATCTGCTTAAATGATCAGCCGCGAGATTCTCCGCTCCTTTTTTTATCACGAATCTCGATATTAAATTCTTGGAGTAGGAGACTCCACCGGAGCAATCTCGGCTTAGCATCTTGCTTAGCAAATAAGTACTTTAAAGCCGAGTGATCCATATACACTATTGTCTTAGATAAGACAAGGTAAGATCGAAATTTCTCGAATGTGTACACCATACCTAAAAGCTCTTTTTCAGTAACGGTGTAGTTATTTTGAGCATCCAATAAGGTCTTACTTGCATAGTGTATAGGCCTAAAATATTTATCTTTTCTTTGACCTAGAACCGCTCCTATAGCAAAGTTACTAGCATCACACATAAGTTTAAACGGTAAGTCCCAGTCCGGAGACACAAGAATAGGAGCTTCGGTCAACTTCTTTTTAAGAATTTCAAAAGAAGAATGACACTCAGGAGAGAAGAAGAAAGG
>BQNB010025033.1:1874-55018 GCA_026074375.1 Tanacetum coccineum
TACATGGACAACAAGTCATCATTGAAGAAAGATTATTGGGTTAAGAACCCCGATGACGAGAATTACAAAGTGGAAGCTATTAGATCCTGACGTCCCGCGAACATCTTTGTGGAGTCTTAGGATGCACAGATTTGGTTTTGGTCTAATCTCAAGAACATGGCTCGGTGTGCTCAAAATGCTCGAAATCGAGCAAAGAGCACGGTCATATGCCGGCAGGAACCCTGGTCACTTACTGCCCTCCAAGATAAGCAGGTAATAAACATTATAATTATTTTACATATATATATAGTGATGTGTAGTTGTGTAGGTGTTATTTTATGTATCAAGTTTTACTATTTATATTTTGCCGACTTAACCTAAAAATAACACTTTAACAACCAGTGTACCCGGTCGGTGGTAGTTTCGTGGTAAGTAGGGCGTCGATCACTAAGAGCAAGAGCGTTAATATCTAATTTATCAGTATTTTAGTTATCTAATTTATGCAAATCCTAAGCTAATGATAAGGGGGTTCAGCCTGAGAGAACTGGCGTGGCACAAGTTTTGTGCGTATCTAAGCTACGGTTTTGATGACAAGTAAAGAAATAAAACACAAACAAGAAGATAAACAAACGTTTTAGAGAAGCGGACAAATTACTAATATAAGGAAAACATATCAACCAGGAATAATCCGACTAAAAAAGTAGGTTTTGTTATGAGTGCAATGATAATCTAATCTCGAAGCAGGCATATCATTTCTTATGACTTTAGTCGTATTCATCCTAAGCCTTACACACGAAACAACCTGTCACAATTAATGTGCCGCATTTATTTAAAGCATCCTTCTTGTGATTTTTATCTACACTTAGGTGAATATAAGGGGATCTGATTAAACTTCTACCTATTGTGACTTTCACCCACTTACATACTAAATATGGGGAGAAATCCGGACTCTTAGCCTACGCCCACACAACACCGAAGTTGCAGCGCATTAAATATGTAGGACTAGGCCCAGTTGAATGATAGGTCACATACAAGCACATAAACAAGTATAAAATGGTAAACATAATCAAACAATCAACGATAAATTAAGACAATCGAGATAAACAAACCAAACATTAAATCTTCATAAACATGGCTGATACCTCAATTGTAAAAATACACACAGTTTGATATATGAACGATTAAAATAAAGAAACCTCAATCGAACGCGTATTCGGTTGTGCGAAGATTACAAGAGTTTTCCTATGATCTTGAGGCTCATTTCTGACCTTCTTGGCTCTTCTATACGTTTGAGAATCGACTTGGTGGTTTAGGGATTTTCTTGCACACCTAAAACTGAGTTTAGGGTCTTGTATTTATAGTGTCTGAAATTGGTCAATACGCCGTATTCAATGCAATCAATACGGTCGTTTTATGGATGGGGTTTCCCTGGTTAGTAGTTGAATGTTGACCAATTATCATTAATGACCATAAATTGTCATTAATTTTGCGTGTAATCATCATTAAGTGTCATTCAACTTTCCTTATGACCACGTTTCTATTTATTTCAAGATCACTGATTATTGACCGCATTAAATGCATGATCTTTGACTGTTTGACCGTGGTTATCTGTGAAGTGTCGGTACGGATACGTCGTATCTTCTTTACTAGATACGGCATATTAAGGTAAACCCAGTTGGTTCTTTATTGTTGACCAAAGTATTATATACGACGTATCGTTGATGCGGATATGGCGTATTCTTCAAAGTCAGACAATGGTCTTTTAGTTCATCAAGTCTTGGATACGGCGTATAAGTCTAGAATAATACGGTGTATTTGCTGTCAGTTCAGTAGACTTTCTTGAACTCTTCATTTATGCTCCAAAATGCGTGCCTTTTATATAAACTTCACAATGTACTCCATATTTACTGCAAATAATAAATATAAGCAATTAAGTACCAATTCTTGCAATAATTATATAAAATGGGTTATTTATACGAGATAAGTGATGCTATAAAATAGACGTTCTTTGATGTCATCAAATATCCCCCCACTTGAATCCTACTTGTCCTCAAGTAGAATTTTAGAAAGGTTTATGAAAATGTATCCCAGCCGAGGTCAAGGATTTTTTTCCTTTAAGCACTTTTCCTTGTTCAAACCACCTGTACAAAACTAAGCTCCTCACGAAACAGGGAAATGAAATCACTCAAATCACTCAACTAATCTAGGGTGTATCATTTTAGTAGTACGCTTATTGCTTAGTCGTGATTAGCTTCGTATCATAGGCTTGACAAGGATATACATCTCCACCTCTAAAGCTAAGGAGTAACAAGTCAAAAGGTAAATTGGGTATTTATTAATAGGCTCAGGTTTAATCATTCTTTTTAGGATGAAGAATGATATAAGGTGTGGAGCTTCTGACTTTCACCAAAGGTTGTCGTCAAACAAGGCAGCTGAGATATGCATACTTGGCCGTAACGACGGAATAGACATCCACGCTCGTACACATCCTCATTCGAGTAGATCCTAAGGTTAGTAATCAGGAAAGGGAAGTAAAATGGTTGTTAAATAAAATAAACAAAACAAATAGATTAAAGCCAACAAATAAGGTGCGGTTGCTAGTAACTTTTCCCAGCCGTTCCATGACAAAGACTCGAAATAATAACCTAAAACTGTACAGGAAGTTGATATGTCATATCCATACCCCAGGATACGCCGTATTGATACATGTATACGTTGTATTCATTTAATGAATACATCGTATAGACTGAGTTGAAAATAAAGACTGGATAACGTCCAGAAGGTCAATACGTCGTTTCGATGAGGTTTGGATACACCGTATGGACAGTATGGGAAGACAGACTCGATAACAGAAAGATAAATTCATTCCGGGTTGTCTCTCGGTAAGCACTTTTGTTTACAGAAAAGTCTTTTAAGTTGATTGCCCAATTTAATCCTATCATTATAACATTTTGGGGTCGTAAGGGATGCAAAGGCAAGTATAAATTTTATTAAATAAAAATCTATGCATCCATGTGGAAACGTTTTAGATTCTCGACTTTGATCATTGAGATACAATCTGTTATTTTGAAAATTTCGATGTATGTCGTGATTTGTCTCAAATAAGTCTTTCATCAACTCAACGGAGTGGTGTTCTTTGCTTATGCAAATAACACTATCATTTTATTACGTTTAACATCAGAGTTCTATGAAACACTATTCAATATTGATTTCAACTTAGTCATGTTCTGGTTCCCGATTTTTAAAGTGTTAGTTGGATAATAATTTATAGTAAGACGAATCTTGTTATATATAAAATTATAATCCTAGTCCCAGAATCGAAAAATGTTATGTGATAATTCATGTCAAGATTTATTTGGATTGTAATTAGTACATGTGGGTTCGGAAGAAACATTTTGATTTGATGTCGATGCATCATTGTAGGCGATAGCAAGGGAAATTGTTTCAAATCGAGTTGAAAGAATCGAGTTATTTCACTATTTAAATCTCCGTAAGTTAGAGTTCCTAATTAAACGTCTGATCACGCCCTCGATCCTTATCAGCCATAAGTTGGATGTACTCTTCCATCGTGA
Source organism: Tanacetum coccineum (assembly GCA_026074375.1). Taxonomy (NCBI): domain Eukaryota; kingdom Viridiplantae; phylum Streptophyta; class Magnoliopsida; order Asterales; family Asteraceae; genus Tanacetum; species Tanacetum coccineum. The sequence goes on from BQNB010025033.1 coordinate 5,426, forward strand.
TGTTGGGTTCGTCCATTACCTTTAATTAATTTTCTACGAAGAAAAAGGTTAAATGGACTAATACACCGTATTTAGTAAACCGAATACGTCGTATTGAAGATAGAGTTGAATACGCTGTATTTGTTTGAAAAAAATTTATACGCCGTATTCAGTATTCGACTCAGAATGTTACAGCAGTCTGTAACAATGCACACAAACACACAATATGCAAAATATACAATGCAGGAAATTAAACACACAAACAAGCACACAAATATGCAATTTAAACTAAACTAAAACACTAATAAATAAGAATTAAACAACTTCACTCCCTGGACACGGGCAATAAAACTTGAGTGTTGTTGTGTAGGGTTATTTATGTTCAAGTTTTATATTTTATTTTATGATAGATCTATAACTAAAACAACACATTAACTGGCAGTGTACACCGGTAATGATGTAGCTTCGTTGGTAAGTAGGGTGTCGATCACTAAGAGCGAGAGCGTTAATATCTAATTTATCAGTATTTTAGTTATCTAATTTATGCAAATCCTAAGCTAATGATAAGGGGTTCAGCCTGAGAGACTGGCACGAGTTTGGGTATCTAAGCTAAGGTTTTGATGACAAGTAAAGCAATAAACACACACAAAAAGATTAACCAATGACGATAGAGAACGGTTACACAAAGCTATTATAAGGAAAAACATATCAAAAATGAATAATCCGATTAGAACAAAGGTTTGGTTATTGGTGACTATGATAAATCTTATCTCGAAGCAGGCTTACCATTTTTAAGACTTAGACGGTACTTATCCTTAAGACTAGACACGAACAATCCTCGTCACAAATTAAAAGTACCAGCTTTATATTAAAGACATCCTTCGTGCTGATATATTATCTACCTTAGGTGATTTAATATTGGGATCTTATTAAACCCTTAGCCATTGGGACGTTACCCAATTACATAGCAAATATTAGAGAGCCATCCCAGATCTTAGCTACTCCACACACACCCTAAGTTTGCAGGCATTAAAGATTGTAGGACTAGGGGGGGGGGGGGGGGACCCAAAAGTGAATGATAGGTCACATACAAGTACGTAAACAAGTATAAAATGGGTAAACATAATTCAAAAACATTAATACGATAATTAAGACATTCGAATAAAGGAGAAACCAACATTAAATCTTCATAAACATGGCTGATACCTAAAGGTATCAGCCCATAGTCATTGTAAAAATACACACGGTTTGATATATGAACCATTAAATTAAAGAAACCTCAATCGAACGTGTATTCGGTTGTGCGAAGATTACAAGAGTTTTCTTTTGATCTTAAGGCTTATTTCTGACCTTCTTGGCTCTTCTATACGTCTGAGAATCGACTTGGTGGTTAAAGAATTTTCTTGCACACCTAAAACTGAGTTTAGGGTCTTGTATTTATAGTGTCTAAAAATTGGTCAATACGCCGTATTCAATGCAGTCAATACGGCGTATTGATGGGGTTTCCCTGGTTAGTAGTTGAATGTTGACCAATTATCATTAATGACCATAAATTTGGCTCTTCTATACGTCTGAGAGTCGACTTGGTAGTTTAGGGATTTTCTTGCACACCTAAACCGAGTTTATGGTCTTGTATTTATAGTGTTTGAAAATTGGTCAATACGCCGTATTCAATGCAGTCAATACGGCGTAAGTGTCGGCACGGATACGTTATATCTTCTTTACTGGATACGGCGTATGGAGGTAAACCCAGTTGGTTCTTCATTGTTGACCAAAGTATTATATACGGCGTATCGTTGATGCGGATACGGCGTATTCTTCAAAGTCAGGCAATGGTCTTTTAGTTCATCAAGTCTTGGATACGGCGTATAAGTCTAGAATAATACAGCGTATTTGCTGTCAGTTCAGTAGACTTTCTTGAACTCTTCATTTATGCTCCAAAATGCGTGCCTTTTATATAAACTTCACAATGTACTCCATAATTACAGCAAATAATAAATATAAGCAATTAAGTACCAATTCTTGCAATAATTATATAAAATGGGTAATTTATATAGGATAAATGATGCTATAAAACAGACGTTATTTGATGTCATCAAATATCCCCCCACTTGAATCCTACTTGTCCTCAAGTAGACTTTTAGAATGGTTTATGAAAATGTATCCTAACCAAGGTCAAGGATTTTTTTCCTTTAAGCACTTTTTCTATTCTAACCACCTGTATAAAACCAAGCACCTCACGAAATATGGGAATGAAAATACTCAGATCACTCAACTAATCTATGGTGTAACATTTAAGTAGTACGCTTAATTGCTCGGTCGTGATTAGCTTCGTATCATAGGCTTGGCAAGGATACACATCTCCACATCTAAAGCTAAGGAGTAACAAGTCAAAAGGTAGATTGGGTATTTATTAATAGGCTCGGGTTTAATCATTCTTTTTAGGATAAAGAATGATATAGGGTATGGAGCTTTTGACTTTCACCAAAGGTCGTCGTCAAACAAGGTAGCTGAGACATGCATACATGGCCGTAACGACGGAATATACATCCACGCTCGTACACATCCTCATTCGAGTAGATCCTAAGGTTAGTTATCAAGAAAGGGAAGTAAAATGGTTGTTAAATAAAATAAACAAAACAAATAGATTAAAGCCAACAAATATGGTGCGGCTGCTAGTAACTTTTCCCGACCGTTCCATGACAAACTCTCGAACTTATAAACAAACGTCTCGATCATAGATGACAATGACAACCTAAGTTGGCGTTCCCATAACGGTCAACTTCCCTTACATCCTGAGCTTTACATACTTTTACAAAATAAGTGGTGATATCGGCCACTTTTTACAATACTTTACATCGTTGATTTTTTGTGCGTATCAACGAATAATCGATCCTTTCAAATAATTTCATCGGTGTAAGCTCTATGAACCGACTATCTTTTTCATCATTCATATATATATATATATATATATTCAACAATACATCATAAATCTCGGTGTAATTTATATATATATATATATAAAATATAATCAATAAACTAAATATATACAAACTACAATCTAACTAACGTATCTCTATATATAAATCTCCCCCCTCACCCCCCACCTAAATCTCGAGTTCATATTACAACTCGCACTTAATAAGGTCACAAAACGATTTGTCTCCCGTAAGCTAGCATTTTGTCACGTACAAAGACCCTAATCACTTCAGCTTCATCTACATGACATAATACATAAGTTTAGTAGAATAGATCGCTCAAAACATCACATGTAAGCTTACACGCGCGTTCTAGATATGCGAGGTCATTGTCAGATTTTCGCTAATCCATAACGGCGAAGTACAAGTAATTTCACCGTCTTCATAATCATCATTTGTCCGGCTAATTTTCTCTTGAACTTTTCTTCTTTCGGACATAATACATAATTGTGAAAGTAGCAAAAACACATGAGCTACAAACATTCCATTGCATTGTGCAATTTTCCTAACCATAACGGAGACAGAAAGATTCCACTTTGACGCAGGAACAACAAAACTTTACACGAAAGCTACTAGTAACATTGATCAAAATAGGCTTTAATCTACAAGGTAGGCTAAAGTGTAAAGGTGAAACGAAACAATTTTTAATTGGTGTGGAAAAAGAAAAGAATGGCTCAGTAGGTTGTTCTAGGGGTATCATACTCTAAAAATGAGAGTAAGTAAAAAGGTTACACGGGGGTTAACTAACCAGTGTAGTTAGTTAATATTACGACACGTAGGCTGTTTGGTTTAATCCTTGAAATTTACCAGTCAAGCATGTTACTCCATCTAAATCCATAGTACTCATCATTGAGGTCTTGAGTGATATACCAGGCCAAGTTCTAAAGTCTACTACATCACCGGCACACTCATATTTTTGTGGAATTTTAGTAAGCAATTAGAAACGAATAGGCTTAGTTCTCACAAATAGACATTAAGGGTTATAGTGCGCGAGGTAATGTAACTAGTGATTTTTCACAAAAAGTCGTGTTAAAATTTTTAAATTTTATCCATTTTTAAGCATGTTAGCATTTTATTTGTGAAAATAACGACAAGTACGTTCTAATTCTCCATCCCCCCACTTAAATTATACAACGTCCTCGTTGTATAGATAAAACAATTAAATAATAAGGGAAATAGAATTAGAACGAGGAAACTCCCCTGATATTTTGCTCAAGAATGATTCTGAAAGTTGAGTTCATGAGCAAAAAGTTTTTTGAATAGCCGTCTTGGTATTTCAAGACTCCAACACTTCGAGATTTCCAGATTTATAAATACTCTACCAACGTTGTCGTTTCGTTCAGAAGGTTCCTGTATTAAGAATAAGAAAACAAGTGCAACTCCATCTCCGGTGTATTTGTTAAAATACAGTAAACTATATCTAATTACTGTATAGGAAGTCCATACGCCGTATTGAAAATTAAGACTGGATAACGTCTAGATAGTCAATATGCCGTATCCATGGGGTTTAGATACGCCGTATAGACAGTCTGGGAAGACAGACTCGATAATAAAATTTAAAATTACAATCCGGGTTGTCTCCCGGCAAGCACTTTTGTTTACAAAAAAGTTTTTAAGTTAGACTTGCCCTAATTTAATCCCATCCTTATAAAACAACTTGGGGTCGAACGGGATGCCAACTGGCACATATAAATTTTTAATAATAAAAATTAATGGCATCCCTTCGCAAAGAAAATTCCATGTCATGACATTAGTTCCTAATCTTTTAGCAAAAGTTTTATTTTTGAAAAACTTACTGGATGTATCATGACTTGTTTCAAAAAGCTTATTTGACCATTGTGTATCAACATTTATTACATTAGGTGATGGTATTATAGACATATCCCCTGAAGGTTGCTCAATATCGATTTTATCATTATCATTGTTCGTATCCGATTTTAAATCATCATGATAAATTACGTTAAAAGGAAGTAAATCATTAAAGTATAAAATGTTTTGTTTCTTTTCATCACATTTGGACAATGATGTTTCATCTTTCAAATCAAATTCATCGATATGTCTAGGACTTATAGTAGGTTCAGTTAAGAGATCTGATTTAGACGTTAGAGCATCATTGTAAACAATGGCTGGAAATTCATTCTCAAAATCTTTAAAGAAGTCTAAATCATTAAAATAACTTACCTCGGGCTCGGGTGACGGAAACGAAGGCATATTGACTTTTTCATTATCAATTTTAGAATCCGTTTTTAAATTGTTGACAGAAATTATTTTATAGGAAAATGAATTTTCGTCATAAACTACTGTGTAATCTTCATCGTCAGATTCGTCAAATGATATTCTAAAGTCAATTTCATTATCGTTAAGAAGATCGTCATTGGGGTGGGGGGAGCGGGGGGGGGGGGGGGGGGGGGTTGGGGGGGGGGGGGGTTCGACATAGAGTGTTTCATTTGATGTTAAATTATCATTGAAGATTATAGCTAGGAATTCAGTTTCAACGGATCTGAGATCGTGAACGTCTTCATCGTACCAGATTCTACCATACTTAGCAGTTTCTCAGTTAAACACTTTCCCACATTTTTGAGCTTTTTCTTCCTCGAGCCTTATGTATTCCTCCATATTAATGTTGGGGTCGTCCATTTTAACCTGTAATAAATTTGCTTGGAAAGAAAACTATCAAATAGCCTAATACACCGTATTCAGAAAACTAAATACGTTGTATTAATGATAGAGTCAAATACGCTGTATTGGTTTGAAAAAATTTATACGCCGTATCCAAGAAGATGAATACGCCGTATTGAGTATTCGACTCAGAATGTTACAGCAGGCTGTAACAATGCACACAAACACACAATATGCAAAATATACAATGCAGGAAATTAAACACACAAACAAGCACACAAATATGCAATTTAAACTAAACTAAAACACTAATAAATAAGAATTAAACAACTTCACTCCCCGGCAACGGCGCCAAAAACTTTGATGTGTCGTTGTGTAGGTGTTATTTTATGTATCAAGTTTTACTATTTATTTTATGCCGACTATACCTAAAAACAACACTCTAACGGGCAGTGTACCCGGTCAAGATGTAGCTTCGTTGGTAAGTAGGGTGTCGATCACTAAGAGCGAGAGCGTTAATATCTAATTTATCAGTATTTTAGTTATCTAATTTATGCAAATCCTAAGCTAATGATAAGGGGGTTCAGCCTGAGAGACTGACACGAGTTTGGGTGTCTAAGCTAAGGTTTTGATGACAAGTAAAGCAATAAACACACACAAGAAGATTAACAAACGATAGAGAAGCGGTCAAATACTAATATAAGGAAAACATATCAACCATGAATAATCCGATAAAACGCAGGTTTGTTTATTAGTGCAATGATAATCTTATCTCGAAGCGGCATATCATTCTTAAGACTTAGGCGGTACTTCATCCTAAGACCTAGACACGAACAATCCTGTCACAATTAACGTGCCCGCATAAAGCATCCTTCTTGTTGATTATAATCTACCTTAGGTGATTAATAATGGGATCTTATTAAACCCTAGCCCATTGGGACTTTACCCACTTACATGCAAATATGGAGAGCCATCCCGGACTCTTAGCCTACGCCCACACAACACCGAAGTTGCAGCGCATTAAATATGTAGGACTAGACCCAGTTGAATGATAGGTCACATACAAGCACGTAAACAAGTATAAAATGGTAAACATAATCAAACAATCAACGATAAATTAAGACAATCGAGATAAACAAACCAAACATTAAATCTTCATAAACATGGCTGATACCTAAAGGTATCAGCCCATAGTCATTGTAAAAATACACACGGTTTGATATATGAACGATTAAAATAAAGAAACCTCAATCGAACGCGTATTCGGTTGTGCAAAGATTACAAGAGTTTTCCTATGATCTTGAGGCTCATTTCTGACCTTCTTGGCTCTTCTATACGTTTGAGAGTCGACTTGGTGGTTTAGGTATTTTCTTGCACCCAAAACTGAGTTTAGGGTCTTGTATTTATAGTGTCTGAAAATTGGTCAATACGGCGTATCTGTTGAGATGGATACGGCGTATCCGGCTGTTTTCTTGGAGTAGGGATAAAGTCTTGCCATATATATGCTTTTTGACTTAATTACTCATAATGGAAGAAGATCTTTGACCATTCGTCTTAATGACGAAATTGTAACCACTCTTCTATTTTAGGAGAGTGAATAATCCTCTCTTTGACTTATGATTTCGTGGTTAATGTTGTAAAGTATAAGCGTGGATACGCCGTATCCTTAGCAATAGATATGGCATATTGTCTTAGATGCTTTTGACTTTTGTTTGTTGACCAAAGTATTATATACGGCGTATCCGTTAAGATGGATACGACGTATTCTTCAAAGTCAGGCAATGGTATTCTCATTCATTAAAGTCTTAAATACGGCGTATTCTTCTAGAATGATACTCCGTATAGGATGTAAGAATTAGTAGACTTTCTCGAACTCTTTATTTATGCTTCAAAATGCGTGCCTTTTATATAAACTTCACAAAGTACTCCATTACTGCAAATAATAAATATAAGCAATTAAGTATCAATTCTTGCAATAATTATATAAAATGGGTAATTTATATAGGATAAATGATGCTATAAAATAGACATTATTTGATGTCATCATAGGGTCATTTACAACGTTATTTATTTCACTATTTATTTTTAGTCTTGTACACGTTTGCTTTTAATTTTAAGTATTAAGTTAAATAGCGTAAACTAAAAATGATCATTCAACGTAAACGGGCATCAAACAATTAAATGTTTACGTCAAGCAAGTGTTAGATAATTATTTAGAGGATAATTATTAACTTTGCACATCTTATTTTTATTGGTTACGTAAAGTGTTTACGTTTCGCGATAAAATACATTTAGGCATACCTAGAACCACCAAAACTTTTCTATGCTTCAACAAATACCCATTATTTTATCCAATACTCAAAGTTTTATAAAACTTCACCCATGTTAACATTGTTGGTCAAATTGTACATAAAATAAACAAGCTAGAACATACACATTATAAGTTATACCTTTACACTAAATCCTTAAACATTTAAACTTCAAATGATACAAGATATTTTATAAAGATCAAAAATCAACTAGTACACCTCCCCCCCTTGATTTTCGAATGGAAACAAGTCCCTAGGGGACCAAGATCACACAATGGACCAACTTGAACTTGTACAAACCTCAACTAATAAAACCTAAGTGCATGACTAGTTGTTTTGACCAAAATTCTTCCTTAAAACCCTCCCCTTGTTTTACTCTTAGTCTTGGTCTTTTAATATTGAATTCAACAATCAACTTGGTAAGCTTTGTAGTATATAAGGCTCATACTAGAACATATAACACACACACTTCATTTCTTTAAGAAAAACTTCACCATTCTCTTTGTTTCTTCTCCCTATGCAACGGCTTGAACAAACACCCCTACCAAATCCATACGAAATTTACTTAGCAACTATACAGGTGATTTAACAACATATCTAAGGTATACCGAGAAGTTTTGAAGGCATGGTTTAGCATTTAAAAGGTTTAAGTAAAGAAAATGCAAGATTAGGGATTACTTGGAATTAGGGTTTTCTTTGTATTGGAAGCTTGGGTTTGTCATCTAAACTAGGGTTTCAATTTTGTTGTTCATCACCACACTTCATATTAAGGTTATCTAAACACCATAATCTCTTTACATTTGTGATTTTATGCATATATGATGTTTGTATATTAATCACCATCTAAGAAACTTATTTACTTGAAAATGGATTTTTACTTGTGATCATGGTTTGATAAACTTTTACATATGTTATATGGATGTTAATATCATGTGGGAATGGAAGTGTAAGTATTGTACAAGTAAGGTTTATGTATAAAAAAGGTATATATAAACTAGTGGATTAAAAAGTTACTTATAAAGTTCATAAGAAAAATGTGATGGAAGGACTTGTATCATGGACAATATTTAGACAAATCATGGACTAAGGACCTTAATTATGTAATCCATGTAATATATGGTGTTGTAGAGGACTTGTAACAAGTGTGGTAAACTAAAAAGTTATAAAATCAAGTTTAAACACATTTTTACCAAAAACACCAAAAGGGTCTGATTAAATTCAAAATATAACATATTTATTTTATATTTTTATAAAATACTACATGTCATGAGGATTCCAACCATATAAATAACTTAAAAATTCGATTTATAACGAAGAAGATACGGCATTTGCAAGTTACTCGATAATAAACGCGTTTATAAAAGAAATTTTATAAAAACTCCTTACAAACCACCACTGATATAAAAGTTTGGATATTTTTCTCAGAAATTACATATTTTTAGGATTCCAAAACATTAAGAATCATAATTTTTGGATCAATAATGAAGGAGTTATGAATTTCGCAAGTTTACGATAATAAATACTTTACAAAAATAATTTTATAAAAGTTACTGTTCACATCATGTATTTTTATTTTGAAAACATCATTAGATAAATGAAACTTTTAATTACGAAGACATGCTCGAAAGAATCACTAAAGACAGAGTTAAAACGAATAAAATACGACGTTTACGAGTTTACGATAACTAAATTTATAAAATAGATGTATAAAAGTCCATGAACAGTAAAAAGTATTGTTCATCAGAGGAATCAAAATATGAAAATGTAATATTTTGATACATCGTCTTAATACGAGAACGTGGACGTAAAGAACGTACAAAACGGGCTTAAAACGGGAAAGTTACGCCATTTTTACTAAAGTGATATTTATAAACGTTTTTACTTTATAAATATTATTTCACAAATGCAATTAGATGGTGATGTAGCTATATAGAATTATATATGGTATTAGTTAATCAAAGTGCTTAGTACTTATACGACATATACTTAATTAGGTTGCATTCGGTCATTATTGTGACGCATTTTCTGTTATACTTGGATTATCATTCACTCGAGGTGAGTTTATAGCCTCACGTTTTACTTGTTTTACATATACTCTACAACTTTTGGAGTGAGAACATGCTTGTTATCAATTACATTTACATGATTGGTTTGAATTCATTACATGTGCATTTACAACTCGTTTTGCAAACTGGTCTACATACTCAATTACTTATTTTGGGACGAAATACATTGCTTGTGTCACTTCATTTTTGAAAACAAGGACATTACTTTACTTTTACCCAAATGATTACGGATTAGCTTAAGAGGATTGAACTATGAATTACCTAGAGGGTGAGCGCAAATGTTATGAAATAGATCTATTTGGGTGTGACAGCCCCGTTCGGGTGATTAGCTATCCCCGGGCAAACGAACGTTTTAGCATGTTGGAGCACAACATTTACACGAACATGAACACTTATGGTGCCTTGAATAAAGTGGCATATATATGAGTCTACGTAGCAGTTTTATGAACTTAGAGTAATCGTAATCATTGTTTTATACACATATGAGTATTTACGTTGCCTTGAATAAAGTGGCAATACATACTCTGAACAATGGTGGTCCAACTATACTTAACTTTTTGTGACATTTTGGGGATTGAAATGGTCATGCATACTTTACAACTCTTTGATTTTCAACATTCATACATACATTTTGGTGAACATACAAGGATTGAAACGGTCATACATACTTTACAAAACATTGGTTCAACATTTATGATTACAAAAACCTATGAACTCACCAACTTTATGTTGACACTTTTTAAGCATCTTTTTCTTTGGTGAATTAGATGTTTGGCTTGTGTGATGTGCATTGGAGTCTAAATAATTCAGGATTTCTTTTCAAACGACACGTTTAGAGGTCATTCTCTTATGTCTTGTGTAATGGTATTATGAAGTAACTCTCCCGGAAACATATTCCGCTGCGACCCATTTTTGGGGGTGTTATAGTTTAATCAAGACTTGTAAAATCCCGCGAACTAGAATCTTCATCATCAATCCACAACAACAATCACTTTACCTACTTAAGATCCAACAAATCATTTTCACTTCACATCACGGTTAAATGGAAACAAAAAATACTTTATCTTCATGTTCGAATTCGGAAGAACAACAAATTCAAGACAAGCAAAAAAGCGGTGCATGGTATCTTTTTGAATACTTCATTCACACCTCAAGCTTCTTTCAAACAACGACTTAAAAAGAACTCGAAACGAGGAGGGATTCAAACGGGCATTTGCGACACTCTTTCGTCAAGATGTTGAGATTTTCACAAGCACAATGTTCCTAAACTTGGATCAACTAGAAAATCAACTTAACAAAGAAGAATTTCAAGAAATTAGATCCATGACTGCTTTTAGAGTACTTGAGACACAGTTTTAGAAGTTCATCAAGTCACAGTTTTCTTTGGATAATAAAGATGGTCTAATGACATGCAAGTACTTTCTAGCATACACTCAAATCAAGGTTCAACAATTCAGTGATACATTGATCCAACACATGGAATCTGTTAAGAAGTCAATTGATTAAAGAGCACTGCATAAAATAGAGTATGACAGCATAGTGAATGAAAGACAGATACAGACAATAGAGGAAAAGGTTGATACGAGTAAAACATTGGATGCTATTTTGGTTGACACAAAAAGCAGTGGGACAAAATCAGAAAAGCAAGATACATGCAGCAGTTCAGGGAATGATATAGATGCTGATGATGCAGATATCAGACCTATATATGATGAAGAGCCAATGGCTGAGGTACAATTGACTGCTGAAAATAATGTATTTGCTACAGGACAACAGCATACTGAGCAACCTGAATTTAATAATGAATGAGAGGTTGAACAGAATGCTAAATAATGTCATGACAAACGTCATTTACCTGCTAAATTAACTGATAACCAAATAACTGAACTCTCATATCAATCTATCGAATTTGAAAATATTTGTCTTAAAAAGAACGTTGCCCAATATCAAAAAGATTTTTTAAGAATGGAAGCACATTGTGTTAATCTTGAACTTTAATATCAAAATCAAGCTTTAAAAGAAGGGCAACATGGTTAATTTTCGAAAGAATAAGTAATGAATCCAAGATCAAACATGACATAGATGAAATTGAAACAATAAACATCGAATTGGAACATAAAGTGGCTAAATTACTTAAGGAAAATGAAACTTTGAAAAAGCATTACAAAGAGCTGTATGATTCTATCAAAACAACAAGAGCTAAGACTATAGAACAAACAACTTCTTTGATTGCTCAAAATGCTGAATTCAAAGCTCAATTCTAGAAAAGGGGTTTGCAATTGCAGTATTAAAAAATAAGTTAAGAAAATTAACAAGAAACAGTGTGAATACTAAGTTTGCAAAACCATCAATATTAGGGAAATCGGTTTTTCAATGAATCAGAAACTAGTTAGTTGTTAGACAACCAACTGCGTGTAAATCAGAATGACCTAAATCTTCAAAACCACGGTTTGCCTCCAAAGTTGATGTGAAAAATGATTTGTCAAAACCAGTCACTCCTCATTATTTTCCTAAAGTTCGAGAATCTGCTGTTGTAAAAACTTATCATGTGATTGCATCTAGCGAATCTAGGAATAGCTCAAAGAACATGCCAAGATTTAGTTCAAATGACATGGTTCATAATCACTATCTAGAAGAAGCTAGGAAAAAGACACATGAAAGTAGTAGGAATTCAAGACCTAGTGTGATGCCTTCTGCTAGATCACAAAACACAGTTAATGATAGCAAACCAAAACCTAAGATCAATAACCAAAAGTCTAGGAATTGGCATGCATCTAAGACTAGTTGCGTAACGACAAAGACTGTGCCCATAGCAAAATACTATAGGAATTCTAAAAATTTTTCTGACTCCAAATATTTTGTTTGCTCGACATGTCAGAAATGTGTCTTTAATGCAGATCATGATTCTTGTGTAACAAAATTCCTAAATGAGGTCAACTCGCGTGCTAAGGTACCATCCCATAAGACAACACAAAGATATAAACCCGTAAAGCAAATAAGTATTGCAAAGAAACCAGAGAGATAAATTCCTACATGACATAGGTTTTCTATCAAGACTTCCACTGTTCATGAGAAAACAATGACACCTAGATCTTGTGTTAGGTGAAAACTGACGGGTAGAATTTTTAAGACTGTTGGTCTTAGACGGGTTCCTACTAGAAAGATATTCACCTCTAGCACAACCAAGGTTGACAGTGTACCCCCTCATTGTTCTAATACAGATATCACTAATCTTCATAAATGCATACAAAATCTTAATTCAAGTGCAAGTACATCTATTAATGTTCAGGAGGAACAAACTCTTGATTTGAGTGCAAGTACTCCTTTCAATATGAAGAATGAAAGAATTAAGGCGTGGATAAAAGAAAATGTGATATCTGGGAGACTAAGGTTACATGGAATAGCTTTGATACAAGAGATATCCGCTAGACAATCATCCCAGGGGATTCAAAGTTTACCTACTTCTTGATTTTTATTTTATTTTAATTTTTGTATATAATTATTCAAAAATCAAATACAAAATATAAAATTTCAAAAAGCAAAACAAAATCAAAAAAATCAAAAATTCCAAAAAAGAATCTTCTCGACATGTCTCTTGGAATCGATAACATTTACGTAACTAGAAATGATGATTAATATTTTCACGGGTATGTAAATGAAGTTCGAGCAAGAGTTCAAATGCTTTTAAAACATGTCATTTCTAATTTTCTTGATGGCTTATGTGCAAATTAGTACATAACCTAGACTTTAAATAAAGGAAAGTTTATCTTCAAAGATAACTTATCTTAACAACGAGAAAATATATTTTCTTGGTCTTGAGTTGTTCTTATAAGACATTTAAAGTTTTGAGCTCAAAAAAAGATTAGTGTACGCATTAGTGCGCTTATCTTTGCCGTTAGAAGAGAAGTCTTCTAACATATGGTTTTTCAAATGTTGAACACAATTTTTCAAGAATTTCTCAATGACAATTCAAAATCTTTCAAAATTATGTGTTCAACACTCTATCCATCACAAAGTTTTCAAAGACAATCATTTTCTAACAAATGGTATCATTTTTATAAACGAGTCAATTTTTGAGGGGGGGTTTTTCGAAAACCAAAGCTTTAATGGTTTTTTGGTACGACATCGGGGGCGGGGGTCGGGGTGTAGATCTGCAGGGGGGATGGGGGCGAGATCGGGGGAGTGGGGGGGTGGTCTGGGGCGTTGGCGTGGGGGGGGGGTGGGGTTGTGGTTGGAGGTGGGTATATAGTGAAAAATGGAAGAAGTGTGGAAGAGTGTTAGATATGAGACTATAGGATTAGTGTTATGTATATCAAATGAAACTTGTTGTATACTAAGAAGGCATTGTTTGAAATATACAAAACAAAGCGCATTGCAGCGAGCTGGACTCATGATATGTTGGAGATTAGTAGTAGAAGACTGGTACCTCCTACAATAGGTATCCCCCCCCTGTTTTCTACACATCATGTTTTCTAGACACTCTAATCCGTGGAGACGTGGTCTTCTATGATGGCAACAACTGATAGGGGGTGTAGGTAATTAAGGGGGCGTATCCTGTATCTTGGCTAGGGGTGGTGAGGGTTCAAACAAAGGCATCTAGGGGGGTGAGGGGGGGAGGTCTGGGGGGAGGTGAGTTAATTGTGTATGTTTGGAATGGGTTGTGGGGGGGGGGTGGTTGGGAGGGGGGGGGTGAGGGGGGTGGGTGGGTGATTTTAGTGGGGGGGGGGGGGGCGGTGGTTGGGGTTTGGGGTGGGGGGGGGTGGGGGGGTTTGGGGGGGGGTGGGTTGTGGTTGGGGAGGTTTGGTGGTCGTGACACGTGTTGCTGGCTGTGAGGTCAGGTGGGTGGACGTCTCGATGGGTGCGTCAGAGTTACAATAAAGCCGTGCTTGTTTTGTATCGCTGTTTGTATGTTCTAGGAAAACATGATGTGTATAAAGGATACCATAGGTTTTTAACAGTCATACATATCTCTTAACTATCTTCCAACTTAGTTCTAGCCTCGGCCTTAGATATGAAAAACAAAGTTTTAATGATTTTGGATACATCATTTCACGCCAATTCTTATGTATCCAAAACATTATCATTTTTTTATAACAAATCAGTAATAATAATGACTACTCAATAGTATGATTGTTATAAGATGATCCAGTGTCTGAGCGTAATGTTTCAAGAATTCTTCAATGACAATTCATAATCTTTCAAAATTGTGTGCTCAACACTGTCTCACCCTCAATTTTATATTCTTTTTACAACTTGGTATCATTTTTTTTGGTGTCAAACATATGTAAAATTAAGGGGGAGCAAGAAGATAAGGTTCCACATAATTCATTCTGATAATATTTTCTCCCTACAGATTTTTCATGAAAAATTTTAATCACTTGGTATTTCAAAGACTAAGTGTATTAGTATTTAAAATAAGGGGAGAAATGTAATTAAAATGTGAGCTAGAAATTAATAAGTGATCTAAAGGATCAAAGTGCTTTGTGCTTCTACCCACACGTGCAAAACAATTTCGGTTATCGATACACGTATGAAGGGGGAGTTTTTCCAAAAGATGAAACTTTCAAAGTGTTAAACGTTTTGATATTCTATCAAACAATTTGATCGATTTTTCAATGGTTTTATGGCGAAGACCAAATAACCAACAACATCTTAATTCACGACGATTCTGAAGTCATAAGGTGGTAAGGTTAGGTGTTAGTCCTATGATACAACCAGAACCGGAGGGATCTACCCAAGGATAATCCATAGTTAGAAATAGCAGTCATTTGGTATGTTTTGGAGAAGAATGAGAAACGGGAATAATGCCGACTAAGACATGAGTTAACACTGGAACAATCACAACAAGGTGTTAGTAATGACTTCTTGGTAAGCATTGAAGGGGTTGAATAATGAAAAAGAAATATATGGTTGTGGGTGAAAAGAAAGAAGCCCTCCACACACTTTAGGCAGAAATCGAGTCAATAAATATGCTATCGGTTTTCACAAAAATGAATTATGGTATTGAAGACAAGACATCATGGACCTAGTGATGCACTGCATAACCCTTCCTAGCCATTCGAGTTTCTCTCAAAAGATACTTGTCTCATTTGTCACGGAGATCAACACGACTTATATTTACTTTCTCACTCCGAGTTAGTTGATATTGAATAGGTGGCAGTCTGCTCCAGCCTCCGATTACTAAAACCAAAAAGCGCTAATCGAGTCTAGAGCTAAGAGACCAATAAATAAATCTCATTAGGACACATTCCATGACAACCACTTGTTGAACACAATTAAGTTCACAAGATGTTAACAAGAGTCCTACGCATTATCCTTGTGATTCTGCTAGAACATTCAGAGTGATACTCTTTAGTATTCACAGTGACGAATGGAAATCCTTCTAGTGTCATCATCAAATAGCACTGCGGTAGGTGACTTGCGAGATTCTATATGGATCAAGCTTGTGTCAACTAGATATCGATTTTGGTCCAGTAAATGAATTCATGACTCAATCAGAAAGACATTGACTATCTGATTCACTCTTACCATGTTGGCTGCTTTGAGACGTTCCCTTAACGAGAACAAGCAAGCATGGTGAGTCTAATACATATGTGTTAGAGGATCTTACGCATTAAGATGGAAACCCTATCAAGGAGATTCTTCTAAATTGAATCTACCTGATCACAGGTCGGTCCTCATGGAACCGAAGGTTAACGCAACCATACTAAGAAGAATGACTAAGCCATATTCGTCCATATCTGCTGTTTATTACTAACTTTAAAATGCAGGTACAAAGGACAGTGTTGCAGCCTCACTCCAGCTGAGTCAGATTCATTACCACATGCTCACACTCAAGCTACAAAGACATACTATAAGCATCAAGATTCAAGAATCAAGAAAGCTCAAGAATTAAAAACAAAGACTTCTACAACTCTAATATTCAAGATCTTCCTTAAAGATATCAAGATTATCAAGACAAAGATTGTCAAGTGAGATTGTTAGCATGCTTTCAAGATGATGCAAAGTATGAGCATGTTGGTCAAGACACAAGATCGCAAGGTGGTAATAATGATAAAGATAAACAAGGAAAAGATTTAAAGATCTCAAAACTAAAGAAAAAGTCAAAATACAATGACAAAGGCTCAAAGATCAAAGTTCACATAGAATGATGGAACAAGCCTACAAAAAATATAAAGACCAAGACCAAGACTTAAGAACTTAATGACAAAGCAATCTATATAAGTCTAGGGAAGCAAGATTCAAAGACCTTGCTTCGGGGGAGATTATTAGCCGCAAAATATTGAGTCAGAAATGGAAGCTCGATCATTCAGTCAGGAATCCTCAGTCTTTATAATATTTACATTGTAATAGGTTAGAAAGGGTATCGAGCTCGTTTAAGTAAGCTAATTGTGTATTTGTTGTGGGCTTAAGCCCAACCAAAACACGAGCCTGACCCATGTATCAAACCCTAGGCATCCAAGGTTAGTCTAGGACTATAAATACCCTTCTCTACACATGGAGAAGGGTTGGTTGTTTCATTTGTGTAAAACATTTCACATAGTAATCCAAACACCCTTTCTTCTATCTCTTTTCTTTCTTTCTCTTTCTACTTTCTCACTTTAACTTCTCTTCTCTTTTCTTCTTTATTTGAATCGCATGGTTATGTTAGTGAAATGATATCATAGGACTTACATAGTGCACTAAGCCTAAGAGGCCAAGGAATTCTATATGGTTCAAGGAAAAGATGTTGCTGGTTCAGGCACAGGAATCAAGTCAAGTTTTGGATGACGAGCAATTAGCATTCTTAGCAAATCCTAGATTTGTAGTTGTTCAAGTTACTCAGACAATAATTCTACAAAATGTTGCATTCTAGACTGATCATCTCGACGCTTACGAATCAGACTATGATGACATATCTTCAGCAAAAGCGGTGCTTATGGCTAATCTTTCTAGTTACGTGGTATGTGTGTAATTACACATACCTTTTACTCAATAAAATGACCCTAAACGACCAAAAACGCACAAAAATGCCATAAATATGCTTGTTTTTGTGTTTGTACTGTGCAGGTACCGGATATTTCACTAAAGGACAAAAACGAGGCCAAACCGAACAAAACCGAGCACGGAATTGGAAAGAGCGCGAAAAACCAAGGCCAAAGGAACAAAAGGATTAAAAACGGAGCTAAAACGGACATTTCCGGATCGACTCGACAACGTTTGTGCATTTAATAAAGTTAAGACGAAGTCAAAGTCAACCCCGAGATACGGCATTGGAAAGGGCATCGAAAACCGAACCCGAAACCTAAATTGTCAAAAGTGGGCCCACCCGTACCCACCTAGTAGGCCCGGGTCAGCCCACCTATATACTAAACCCACTTTTTAGTACATAAGCCTAAAATCCCAATTCCTTTTTTTGTTACATACCCGGCCCATTACTTAGCCCAAAACCAAACCCAAGCCACTTAACAACCGTTACCCATTGCACCCTTACACCGTTAGTCCCTTAAGGACTGACGGTACAATCATTTACAAACTACAAGGGCTTAACTTGCCAAACAAAGGACTAAACTTGCAAGATCACTATAAACCTTGAGGGACTAAATTTGCCCATTCCCTAAACTTTTACCCCTGCTCACCCTTTTATACCTTTTTCCCGCCAAACATAACCATATGCATTGTACATCCCTGTCACACTCACTCACTGCAACACGACATAAGACCTTCACACCCTCTTAACCTATTCAACCCCACATAACCCCACCCCCACATGGCTTATGTACATTGTGGCAATCCCATAATTTCCCATTGGTTAAAGGGTGGAGACAAAAAATTGAGGGTTGGGATCATTTGGATTGGAGGCCAAGGCAGATTAAGGGTCAGGATTTGAGCTTTGAGCTCTCTCACAACAAAAACACAAGAAACACACAATGGGAACCTTGGCTTCTTATAAAAAGAAAGAAGACAAAAACAACTAGTGTATCGAGGAGTAGGATAGTTTAGTTTAATTTTATGTCTTAAAATTATGTTTTAAATTCTGTCTTTAAGCTTTTGTAATCTTTTATGTTTTAATGAAAATTTCAGTTTCTTGAGTTTTCTTGCAAATATGTCCATTTTAGCTTTCCTAATGCTTTATCTGTTCTAGCTTAATTTGTTGCTTATTAGTTCTTGAAGTTTGCTTTTTCCTGCTTATATGGTTTATTTAATATTTGGTCAACTCAAATCTTTGCTTAATTCAGCTTGTATCGATTTTAAAATGGCTTATAAAAATTTAAAGGGGTGTTTGGAACAAGACCCAAAATGGGATAAAAATTTGCTTATGGGTTTTCAGTCAGATCTAACTAAGTTTCAATAAGTCTATTGTTTAGTTCTTTTAAGTCTTCAAAAGCTAAAATTCATTTTTAAGGTTTTAAAAAGTAAAGCTTAAATCTGTGAGTTTTATAGGTCTCAAACAGTCCAAGTTTTGATTTTAAGGTTTAAGGCTTTAGAGTTGTGTTTTTAAGCTTATAATGCATTTAAAATGGATGTCATAATCTGGTTTTCAAAGTTTTTACACTATTTCATTGGTTTTCTTAAGTTTGGGTCAAAACATGTTACTATGCAAGTATTTTTAGTCAGTTTTAAAATCTAATTTGAGCTAGTTTAAGTTAGACTTAGAATTTAAGTTTGTTAGCATAGTTAGTTAGCTGTATGAGCTTATGCTGGAAATAGTTTTCAAGGTGTAATAAGCTCATTTGATAAGCTGAATCTTGGGCTGCAAAAGGCCTTTGGGTTTGTCCTCTTTGTTCTTTAAAATCTCAATCCTACTTATTTTTTTGTTCTTTCTAGCTTTTCTGCTTTTGCCTTTAGCTTATTTCAGTGGTTACTTGTTATTTAGGGTAGTTTTATGTTAGTCTTAGCTTATTAAGCTCTTGTCTTAGCTTATTTGAGCTTAAAGCTTACTTTGGTTATACTAGTGCTAGCAGTCTGTTTTCCGAGTCATTTTCATTGCTTATCTTTGTGTCAAATCATTTTTTTAGTTGCTGTTTTAGAAAGCCAATAAGCTATTCTTAAAGCTAGTATAAGCCTTAAGCCATTTCGGTATCCTCTTAAATGCTTAAATTTAAGCTCAAAAGTAACCATATAGGTTGCCTTGACAACTGTTTTTGGCCATAGGTGCTTATTTGCTTTTTCTCCTTGTGTTGCTTATTTCCTTGGCTTATTTTGATCATGCTTGCTCAATAGGTGTATTAGCTTATATGTTTTTGCTTATTTTAGTTTTCCATTAGCTTATTTGTGCTTTAAATATCAAACAGTCTAGCTTAATTAGGATTTTAGTGTAATTTAGCTAGTCTGGCCTTTACCTTTTTCTTTTAAGTGCCTATTTGCTCATTTCTTAGCTTATTTTGGGTCCCTTTAGCTTATTAGGTGTAAGTGTGATTTTGTCTAGCTTATTCTGTCATTGCCTGGTGCTTATTTGCCATAAAAAGCTAAACAGTTTCCCTCCTCATGTCACTTAGTTAAATAAGCAAACTGTCACCATCCCTTTAGCTTATTTAGGCTTATTTTTAAGATTTTGTAAAAACTTTTTTTTTAAATTTGCTTATCTTGCTGTTTATAATTTGCCAAAAAAAATGTGTTTTAAAAAGAAAAGGTCATGGGAGTCGAACCTATAACCTCACCCTTGTATACACTGCACCTCACACACACCACACACAAACCATTCGCCCTAGGGTCTTTTTCGTTTAAATCTTGCACCATTTTATTAATATAGTCTTTTTGCCCTTTAAGCTTATAAGCTGTTTTAGCTTATTAGACAGCTTATTTGATAAGCTGTCTTCACCACTTTATTTTACTTAAATCCAGCATACATTAAGTAAATGTTCTAGGATTTTTTCATAATTTTCCCCATTTTATTTACTATTTTATAATTTTTCTTTTTAAAACTATTTTTAAATCATATTAAATTCAAAAAAATATAATTTTTTTTAAAATTTTCTTTTATCATTTTGCACTTAGGAAAAATTTCATTTGGCTCGGTAGGTGTTAAATGTTGCAAAATTTTGTTTTTTAAAGAACAGGATTAAAATCTCGTTCTCGTTTTTGCGTTTTTAAGCTTAATTTACTTTCGTTTTCGGTCGAATTTTCTTTTGGTTCATTAATTTTTAGTCACTTTAGGGTTTATTTAAAAGGTTAAAAATCATTTTAGGGTTTAACATTTTATAAATTAGGTTTTTAGTCGCGTTCGTTTTTAATTTCCGTTCTCGTTTTCGCGTTTTAACTTTAAATGCCTTTATAATTCTGTTCCCTTAGACTTAGGATTTCCTTTTATGCCTTATTTATGCTTCCCGTAGAATTTTAGGACATCCATTGCCTTTTTTATGCTTTCCCGTAGTTTGGGTTTAATTTCCCGTGCTTTTTTTGATTTTCCCGTTTAGTTTTACAGTTTATCTTAGTTTAAATTTTTATAATTTCCGGTGGATTAGAAGAACCAATCAATTCTTTGATGTTTAAGTATCCAAATTTGTCAACCAATTACGTAAACCGTCAATTTCACGCCTCGTGGGAATACACGACACCCGGGAATCGCATGCTTCCTCGGTTTACTACATTTGATTTTGATTGATATTTTTTTTTCTTATTATATATTATATTATATTTTATTAATATATTAGTAAAGGTTGAATTTATATTGTCATTTTGGGGCCGTTGCCGGGGAGGGGTATTGCGTTAAATTCGTCACGTTTTTGACGATTAGTGTCTTGATAAACCTTCCTCGTTGATGTTATTCAATTTCGTTTGTTGATATATATTTTTTTTTTTTTTTTAAAAATATAAAAATACAAAAAAATACAAAAATATTTTTCATTTGCTTTTTTTTAAAACAAAAGAAAAATCATAAATATAAAACATTATCTTAATTATCAATAAAAATTAAAACAAACATTCCATCAATATAAGCTCTCGACTTAGGCTATTATCATTAATAAGTTCCCTACCCAGATTTAAAATCTTGCCTTTGGTGTAAACTTGTGAAACGGCTCACTTTATGAGATTTACAAACTATAAGAAGGGGTATAAGGAGGGTTAATGTTCCGTGGAACTACGACACGAAAGGAGAAGGATTGTAATAGCTTTGCGCTTTCCGCTCCTCGCTCCTTTATGATGATTTTTCTTTTGTAAAGAGCTACATGAAACAACTTGATTATTGGTTTAAGTATCGGAATCTTCATTTTTGTCATTTAATAAAATTTGATGTTAAAAAAAAACTCGAAAATCAAAATATAATCTTGTTTAACCCTCTTTGTCATTTAATTCTTCTTCTTAGCCCTCTATTTTTAATTCTTATGGCGTCATTCGACTATCGTTTAAATCACCTTCATGCGATTAAAGAATGCTCGTCTTGTGGAGCTTTGTACACTTTAGACTATTGTTGTTCTAAAGGGGGTCTTGAAGACAAGATTCTTGTTCCTAAAACACCCGACTCGTCTCAATGACCCCCTTAGGATTGTGTGAAGTGTGGAAACCCGGTTGAAGGTCTAAATTGTCAAGGATGTCTTTATGGCGAAAAGAACATTAAAGGAAGTTTGGTTACAATTTGGCATGAAAAAGGAATTACCAAGTCCTTCTAAACACTTACGAGTCATCCGATGACGATTCCAACGTTGTTAATGTCTCTCGAGAGAGCATTGTCGTTCGTCAAACAGGACCCCGGTTGAAAATTTCCTCCATAGGCCTCCACAAATTAACCACAATTGTTGTTACGAGTGTGGTAATTCGTTAGATGAAATCTTTTGTCAACGATGCACTTGTAAGTCTTGTGGGAAAGGTGCTCATATTGGTTATAACTGTCCACTAGAAGCTCCGATTATCTCTAATCCAGAACCATGCAATCAAATCCTTTGATGAGCTCCACAAACTTTGCCAAGTTTTGTTCCGACGTGCTATTCCAAAAAGAAAATTCATTACCTTACGTTGTCAAAAAAAAAGAAATTTCACTACCCTACGTTTCAAAACCTAACTTTGTTGATGATTCTCCTAACGTTTTCAACCCACCTCCACAACCTCCTATGTATTCTTGTGAATTTTGCTGGAATGATGCTCGTTATAGTCACTATTATACACCTCAAGTTCCGTTTATCTATCCGAAACCGTGTTATAATCAAGACTTTAATTTGCCGCAAGATTTTCATGATTTTCAACAACAATATCTTTGTTGTGAAAATTACGAATGAAGACTATTATCATGAGCAAAATTCTTGCTATGATTCTAATTCTTTCGGCTTTAACCAATTTCAACCCTCGTAATATACCGTCAATCATCTAATCTTCCATGCTCAAAATGAGCTTTTCAATTCTCAAAATATGCTTATGGAGCAATTGACATCCATGTGTGATATTGTTGGTCAATATATACAAAAGAAGGAAGAAGAAAAGCGAATTAAAGAAGAGAAAGCGGCTAAAGCTCAATATAGGAAGATTCCCGTTTGCTACGATGATGACGATGATGAGGAAAGTTCTATCCCTTTGAAAGATATTATTATTTATGGACTTCCTCCGTGTGTTGCAATCACACCTGATTCGCCAAAAATGGACTCTCTCATCATGGTGGACAAACATCTTGACACAATTCCAGAAACAGAATCAGACGAATTCATAAAGTCTAATGTTGAGAACCTTGTCCAAAACCCAAGTGAGTCCGAGGATGAATGTGAGTATGATGTGCCCGATTGTGATGATTCTCAAACGACAAATTTTTCGATGTATTCCAATCCTCTCTTCGACGATTCTACCTCTAGTGATGACGAGCGAGTCATGAGGAGGAAATTCACGAAATGAGTTTTATAACTTATTCGAACCCTCTTTTTGATCTTAACGAGGAAATCAATTCTAGTAAGTTTAATCTGATTCATAATGAAGACCCCGATTCTACTCCAAAAAATGATCGTTTTAACACCAAGTCTTATCTTCTTGAATCATTACTCAATCGTGATACTTTTATGACTTTCTCTCCCAAGATTGATTCTCTCCTCGAGGAGTTCGCCGATGAACTCACTATTCTCAAACCAATTTCACCAGAAATTAAGGATTCTAATCCGGAGGGAGACATTCGTCTTATGGAAAGGTTGCTATACGACAATTCGACTCCCAGACCATCGGAAGCTTTTCAAGTTAATTCTGATACGATCATCGAGTCTTTTCCCACATTTACTATCCCAGTTGAGGATAGTGACTCTCTATTTCCCGGTCTGGATGACTCAATACCATCGGGTATTGAGAGTGATGATTTCGACTCCGAAGATGACGATAATTCTACTTCCCTTCCCGAGTTTGAATCATTCCATGTTGATTATCCCGATTTGGGAGATTCAACCATTGATGTGGTGGAAGACATCCTCGTGGATGTGCCTAATATTTTGCCCACCCATCCCGCCCTTCACGCGGATTTCGATTTCATTCCTTCTAATGATCTCGGATCCGATCTTGATGATTCTTCTCCTTTCGGAGATAGAAATAAGATTTACGATCCGGGGATATGTATTGAAGTCGAATCCACAAGAATTCTTGCTACTCTTTCTCTCGTGATTGATACTTTACTTCTATTTTCATCCAAAAATGATGACAAAGTTTTCAATCACGGTGTTCTTGCTTCAAAAGAGAAATCTCCTTCTTTTTCATCACATCAGGGCCTTAAAGCTTCTAAGCTATTTCATCAGAAAAGCCCGATGTTGATTCATGGAGACAACACTCCAAATTTAGGTGTTCGTCATCCCCATTTCTATCCCCCTTGACAAGCTCAAGTATGGGGGGAATGGGTCAAGCTAAGTGACCTTAAACAAGCTCTTCGTGGGTGGCAACCCATGCTTATCCGGTAGTATGATAATATTAGTAATGAATAAGTGTGTTGTTGTGATGAGGCTCGCCTCTACCTTTCCCGTGTTTTGTGTTTTGTTGTATTGTATGTCTAGGATTGCCTCGGATTTTGAAGCCTCTCGTGCTCATGGTTTTGTCCTTTGTTCACTCGAGCTTCACATCCTCAGCTTCGTTTTGGGAATCCAATATCCTAATCTTATCGACTAACGTTTATCTTTGTGCATACTTAATAAACGGCTTTAGATTTATGTAGAAACCCTTCTTAAAACATTGAGGACAATGTTTAGTTCTAGTATAAGGGGGGATCTATCAATTTGATTGTGCCTGCAGCCGTTGTTTTCGCGTAATCTTGTTTTTACCACAAAATACCAAAAAATGAAAAAATTTAAAAATTTTCAAAAATAAATTAAGTGTTTTGTCATAATTTTGACTTTCCTGCTGGGTAGAATAAGTTCAAATTTTGACTCGGTCGAGCATGTTGCGCTCTAGCTTGTCCCTTAACTTTTAGACTAAGCATTCACGAATCTTTGCGAAGAACAGAAAATGATAGAGTTAAGTATGAGTTAGATGCTAAACAAGGATTATTTGGAAATCTTACAAGCTCATAAGTGTAATTTGTGGCCTTTTCTCCCATAAGCTCCTAAACCGGACTAATAATACGTGCTATTTTCGAAAATTAAACTTAAATGAACAATTTTTGATATTGAAGCTTTATTAATGTAGTCGACAACATTAATTTATTTAGTCTTAGTTCAAATTTATACTTGAATTTTCTAAAAAGAAGTTTTCTCTATATCGTGGTAATATAAAATATGTTTAAAAAAATGAGTAATAATTATAAACTGTGGGCTGATAAAAGTTTGTTGCATCTTGCCGGCTCACAACCGATGTTGCAACCTTCTAAAGAAAGCCCATAGTGAGAATAATAATCCGAGACTGATAAAAGTTTACTGCATCTTGCCGGCTCATAACCGATGTTGCAACCTTCTAAATGTTGAGGATTCCCTTTGTTAAAAATATAATTATGATAAGTGTGATATATGTGATTTAATAAATATAGGGAAAATCTCTTTTTCTTCTCTTTTTTCTTAAATTTAAATAGGCTTTTGAACTAAGACTATTTTATTTTATGCTTTTTTCCATATAAGCCTATGTATATACGGGAAGCTAGTGTTTTTGAAACCTAGGTCTGTGATCTCTCGATACTAGTCTCTGTGGTGGTGTTCAAAAGCCCTGAGTCACTTTAGCCGCTCTAAGGTATGAGGATTGTGCCACGGAGACGAAAGTGCCCTACATGGGATGATCTCGCCTTCAAACTCATTATTCTCGGGTGGAACGTGAAACATGGAATTTTGCAAAGTTGATCCATTGGTTTTGAATGAAATTCAAAATAGCACATTCACCTAAGATATAATAATTGTCGGGAGTGAAAAGTTCACAAGTTACAAATATGAGTAGTGTTACCATCTTAACTGATATTTAACGGTGATTTCGTTTAAGCTTGGTTTGGAGCGAGTGAAAAGTCGGGAACGATGAATTTATCCTTTTTAGGGCATTTTAGGATTGAAATATTTCTTGTTTTATGATCCCTAAAGTTATAAAATAACGAAAGTCAAATAAGTTAGTTGCTTAAAAAGAAAAGTACAAAAAAAATGAGAAAAAAGGAAAAATACAAAAATATGTGTGGGAATAAGTGTATATATTTAAAAATGGTAAAAACGGGGCTTTCCAAAGCTTTTGATTCTTTCATTCCCCTTGACGAACACTTAGCTACTTTTCGAGGTTATTAGTCGAGGGGGATTGAGGGTCTTAGTTTTCTTAAGTGTTTACTTATGACATTGCGTGAGGACACGCAATAGTTTAGTATGGGAGATTTTGGTATGTGTGCAATTACACATACCTTTTACTTAATAAAACGACCCTAAACGACTAAAAACACACATAAAATGCCATAAATATGCTTGTTTTTGTGTTTGTACTGTGCAGGTACCGGATATTCACTAAAGGACAAAAACAAAGCCAAACCTGACAAAACCGAGAGCGGAATTGGAAAGAGCGCGAAAAACCGAGGCCAAAGGTACACAAGGATTAAAAACGGAGCTAAAACGAACATTTCCGGATCGACTCGACAACGTTTGTGCATTTAATAAAGTAAAGACGAAATCAAAGTCAACCCCGGGATACGGCATTGGAAAGGGCATCAAAAACCAAACCCAAAAACCTAAATTGTCAAAAGTGAGCCCACCCGTACCCACCTAGTTGGCCCGGGTCAGTCCACCTATATACTTAACCCACTTTTTAGTACATAAGCCCAAAATCCCAATTCCCTTTTTTTGTTACATACCCGGCCCATTACATAGCCCAAAACCAAAACCAAGCCACTTAACAACCGTTACCCATTGCACCCTTACACCGTTAGTCCCTTAAGGACTGACGGTGCAATCATTTACAAACTACAAGGGCTTAACTTGCCAAACAAAGGAGTAAACTTGCAAGATCATTATAAACCTTGAGGGACTAAATTTGCCCATTCCCCAAACTTTCACCCCTGCTCACCTTTTTATACCTTTTTCTCACCAAACTTAACCCTATGCATTATACATCCCTGTCACACTCACTCAGTGCAACACGACATAAGACCTTCACACCCTCTTAACCTATTCAACCCCACATAACCCCACCCCTACATGGCTTATGTACACTGTGGCAATCCTACAATTTCCTATTGGTTAAAGGGTGGAGACAAAAAATTAAGGGTTGGGATCATTTGAATTGGAGGCCAAGGCAGATTAAGGGTCAAGATTTGAGCTTTGAGCTCTCTCACAACAAAAATACAAGAAACACACAATGTGAACCTTGGCTTCTTATAAAAAGAAATAAGACAGAAGACATAAACACAAGTGAGCTTATTTGCTTTTTCTCTTTGTGTTGCTTATTTCCCTGGCTTATTTTGATCATGCTTGCTCAATAGGTGTATTAGCTTATATGTTTTTGCTTATTTTAGTTTTCCATTAGCTTATTTGTGCTTTAAATATCAAATAGTCTAGCTTAATTAGGATTTAGTGTATCTTAGCAGTCTGCCTTTACCTTTTTCTTTTTAAGTGCCTAGTTGCTCAAATTCTTAGCTTATTTTGGGTCCCTTTAGCTTATTAGGTGTAAGTGTGATTTTGTCTAGCTTATTTTGTCATTGACTGGTGCTTATTTGCCATAAAAAGCAAAACTGTAACACCCCCAAATTGGGTCGCAGCGGAATAAGGGTCCGGGGCGTGTTACTTCTCAGATCAATAACACAAGATAATATAAGAACGACCAAAAAGTCGTTTAAAACTGATACATTGGATTTAATAAAGTATGTGTTACAAAAGCCTGAAGCTTTACTTGTTTACTTGTTATTATTACAAAGATTTCCAGCCCATAACAGATATACAAAATGTAATGCGACTAAATCTTTAATGCATGACTTCAAAATATAACCACCAATGTATCCTTCGCACCTCGTGCTTAATGACCTCCTGAAAAACATTGCATTTAAAAACGTCAACATAAAGTTGGTGAATTTCATAGGTTTATGTAAATGTATATGCAGGACCGCAAGACTTTCCCAGTGATAATGCAACAGATGCAGACATCACAAAATGCAATTACGTTTGCCTAAGCTCATGACACCGAAGCTCGACATAATTGAATACAATATATAAATATTGCCTACATTGCCCGTGATGATGTTCAACCCGTAACATCCAGTATCCGACATGATATACGTTCGTTTCCAGTGATAGCTAGTCACCCGAACGGGGAGGTCAATCCCAAATAGATCTATCTATAATCATTCGCGCTCACATTCCAGTAATTGACAGTTCATGATTCATGGGCATAGTGGGTTATCGCTACTTAGGCAACACGTAATCATGATAAAATGTACACTTGCGTCCAATTTGTAAAACATGCATATGTTTCTCACCCCAAAAACTTGTAAGAAATTTAAATAATGGTAAACATGGGGCTTATGAAACTCCCCTTGAGTGAAGTAAACTTGATAACAAAATATCCCAGTAAAAATGCGTCACGCTAACCGCGTCCCGAATGAACCTATTTCTTAGGTCGAAATCGTATTCAAGTACATTGTTCTAACAACAACTGTTAATATACTCCTATATAGTTATCATCGTACTATCGTTCGGGTATCAATTAATTTAAGAAGGTCATGACATGACGTTACGAGGAGTTAGGTACACTTTAAATCGTAAATCTAACAACTCGTCAATACGCCATTCCGATAGAAGCCTCCTTTATGTAATTCCCTAGTAATATAGTACTTGATAATATCAACATATATATTCTATATAGCTATAATCACATCTAATCGCTTTACGTGGAAATGTATTTCTAAAGTAAAAATAGTTTTTTATAAATACGCCTTTAGCACACATGACATAAACTTTGTCGTTTTAAGCCTTGTTTCTCGCGTTTCCTACGCCCCCGCTTTCGTATTAAGACGAGTGTTTATAAAATACATATTTAGGTTGTTGAGATTCTGTGATGAATAGTGTTTTTACTGTCATAAAATCTATAAAATCATTTTTATTCCTTTTAATTAACGTAACCCTTTAGCCGTATCTTATTCGTTATAGCTCCGTTTTGTTAGCGATTCTTTCGAACCGTTCTCGTAATTGAAATTTTTATCATATTATTGGATGTTTACATAGTAAAGTTTCTAGCCATGAATAGTAACTTTTTAGAAAATTTGTTTTATAAAGTATTTTGTGTCGTAAAACTTCTTAACTAGTGTATCTTCTTCGTTTTATTAACCGTTTTTGGTTTCTTATCATTTTGGAGATCCTCTTGAGATGTTAATATCTTTATAAAAACATAAAATGGCTGTTAAGAAATTCGGACCAAAACATAAGGTTTGAGGTTTTGTGATTTAGACATGTTTTAAGCTTGATTTTAGTACCATTTAGATTCAACACCTTATTACAACTACTTCACAACATTTCTATCTTATGTTTTTACATATCTAAAATCATTAGGTCATACTTTAGCTCAAGAAATCCCAAGATAACAAGTTTAACTGTGATTTACATCATTTTTAATTTGAACTTATTAAGTAAATCATTAAAACCCTAATTTGCACTTATACATGTTAATACTTAACCAACATGTTAAAACATTTATACATCCCTTTTAACATAACATTATCATCCATATGACATGTAAATAAGTGTACAAAACAATGATCATAAGTAAAAATTCATTTTACATATTCAAAATTACCCTAAATGGTGATTAGCTATATATACAAATGAAACACATAAAATCTTAGTTATGAAATGATTAAGCTTTATATATAACCTTGTGTGGATGAGTAGAGAAGAGAATAACAATCACACCCTTGTGATTAACAACCTTGGCTTGAAAATATTAGGTGAAAACCCTAATTTCAACCAAAAACCCTAATCTTGCAATATCTTGTTAAAACCCTTTCAAAGCTTAACTCCAACCTTCAATTCTCTAGAATACCTTAGTATGATAAGTAAACACTAAATATGGTGAAAAGAAAATCAAACTATGGATTTGGTTTGTTAAGGTTTTTGAGCCGTAGGGTGTTTAGAGGACCAAAGGAAGAGTTTTTGTGATTTCTTTGTTAAGGAATGAAGTAAATGAGTTTTCTACTTCATGTGCATGCATATTTATACTACTAATGAGATATTATGAAGATATTTGATGTCTAGTGGAAGTATGCAAGGTGGAAGGACTAGGAAAGAAAGTGGAAGCTTACCTTGGATAAGTTTGGCTAGTCATGAGATCAAGTTGATGCAAGATGCATGTATGAAGATATTTGTGAAGTTTCCTTGGTCCAATCTTATCCTCCTAGTCACTTATACACGAAATTATGCTTGTGTATAAGTTAGGATATGTTTTGATCTTTTATATAATGAATACTTGCATTATATTAAGTATAATGTAGGATAGACTTAAAAAGAATGTATTTTACTGCACATGGTAGAGTTTGATTTGAATTCTTTCATGAAGAATATGTATAATGTGATAAATACTTGAAGTTTTAAATAAAATTTAAGTATTGGGTATAATTTTTGGGTATTTGATGAAGCGTAGATAAGTTAACGTGCTTCCGGGAAGGCCTAAACGTATTTTATCGCGAAACGTAAACACTTAACGTAACCAATAAAAATAAAATGTGCAATGATAATAATTATCCTCTAAATAATCATATAACACTTACTTGATGTAAACATTTAATTGTTTAATGCCCGTTTACATTGTATGATCATTTTTAGTTTACGCGATTTAGCTTAACGATTACGATTTAAAAGCAAACGCGTAAAACCCTAAAAATAATTAGTGGATTACATAATGTCGTAAAATGACCTAAAACACGAGGTGTTATATAAACAGTTTCCCTCCTCATGTCACTTAGTTAAATAAGCAAACTGTCACCATCCCTTTAGCTTATTTAGGCTTATTTTTAAGATTTTGTAAAAACTTTTTTTTTAAATTTGCTTATCTTTGCCTGTTTTATAATTTTGCAAAAAAAATGTGTTTTAAAAAGAAAAGGTCATGGGAGTCGAACCCATAACCTCACCCTTGTATACACTGCACCTCACACACACCACACACAAACCATTCGCCCTAGGGTCTTTTTCGTTTAAATCTTGCACCATTTTATTAATATAGTCTTTTTGCCCTTTAAGCTTATAAGTTGTTTTAGATTATTAGACAGCTTATTTGATAAGCTGTCTTCACCACTTTATTTTTCTTAAATCCAGCATACATTAAAGTATTTTCTATGAATTTTTCATAATTTTCCCATTTTATTTACTATTTTTAATTAATTTTTCTTTTTAAAACTGTTTTTAAATCATATTAAATTCAAAAAAAATATAATTTTTTTTAAATTTTCTTTTATCATTTTGCACTTAGGAAAAATTAATTTGGCATCCGTAGGGTTAATTTTGCAAAATTTGGTTTTTTAAAGAACGGGATTAAAATCTCGTTCTCGTTTTCGCGTTTTTAAGCTTAATTTACTTTCGTTTTCGGTCTAGTTTTCTTTGTTCTTACTTTTTAGTCACTTAGGGTTTATTAAAAGTTAAAAAATCATTTTAGGGTTTAAATTTAATAAATTAGGTTTTTAGTCGCGTTCGTTTTTAATTTCCGTTCTTGTTTTCGCGTTTTGACTTTAAATGCCTTTATAATTCTGTTCCCTTAGACTTAGGATTTCCTTTTATGCCTTATTTATGCTTCCCGTAGAATTTTAGGACATCCATTGCCTTTTTTATGCTTTCCCGTAGTTTAGGTTTAATTTCCCGTGCCTTTTTATGATTTTCCCGTAGTTTTAAGTATATCTTAGTTTAAATTTTTGTAATTTCCCGTAGGATTTAGAAAACCCAATCAAATCTTTGATTATTCAAGCATCCAATTGTCAAACCAATAACGTAACCGTCAATTTCACGCCTCGTTGGGGATAAACGACCCGGGAATCGCATGCTTCCCGGTTTACTACAATTGATTTTGATTGATATTTTTGATTCTTATTAAATATTATATTATATTTTTAATATATAGTAAAGGGTTGAATTTATCATTGTCATTACGATTCAGACGTCCTCTCCGAGGTACCACAATATGACACTTATCAAAATGATGATATTTCTAATCAAAGTGTGCAAGAGACACGGTATTTTGAACAATCCCTTATTGATTATGTTCCAGATAACGAAATAACAAGTGATAGTAATATCATTTCTTATGAACAGTATCTGCAAGAAACGAAAATGCGATTGTTCAAGATACTAACTCTTCTACACAACAAGATTCTATGATAATATATAGGTTTGAATAGATGTCTGAACAAATATCTAATCATGTACTTCCTCTGTCTCATTTTAATTGTCCTCATTACTATTTTAGTTTGTCCCAAAACCTTGTCCACTTTCTTAATTAAGGTTTTATATTTATTAAATTTACAATTTTACCCATCTCATTCATTTTTATAAGGAAACTAATTCCTACATTTATTGCATTTAATAGAGTAAATTTGTCCTTTTAATAAATATACGTCCATATTTATTGAATATATCATAAAATATTTTTTTTGTTGGAGGCTAATTAAAATGGGACGGAGGGAGTAACTAATTGGGATAAGGTTAATTAAGAAACCAAAACTGTTAATGAATCCTTAACCGTTAGGCTTGAAAGATATAAAGAATGAGTCAAAACTTTAGAACAAAGACTTAATATTGATTTGAGCAGTCGTGAAAAATTTATTGATTCACAAATGGATGACATGATTCGGAATAGGAATGCACTTAAACAATAAATTGACGCACTTAAACAGACTCTTTCTAAACAAGTCAAAGAAAAGGAATCGTTATTGCAAACATTTACAGTTTTTAAAAAGGAATCCAAAGAAAAGGAAAATAAATACATGGACAAAGAAATTGATTTAGAAAAAAAATATAAAGGAATCGGATAATATTATCTATAAAGTGGGTCAATCTACGTAAACGGTGCACATGCTAACGAAACCATAAGTTTTTTATGATGACACTCACAAACAAGCTCTTGGTTATCAAAATCCGTTTTATCTTAAGAAAACTCAGTGGATTAAGCCAACATTATATGATGGTATTGTGATATCTAAGAAACATGATGTGATTTATGTGGTTGATGACGAAGAGACTTTGATTTTAGAGGAAAAGAGTCGATCAAAAATGCTTGCAAAACAAAATGATCCAATTTCAAAAAAAAAATTAATATTTCTCTAATTGATTATTTCGAGTTGAATAAATTGTCTGAAGATTTTGGAAACGTTTTGTTCCACAAATGCAATTGTCTGCAGAACAAGCTTTCTGGTTACTTCTTTCAAACCCTAAGTCTGAACAACTTAATGTTACACAAACACCAGTTAAAATAGAGGCTCCTAAAGAACTTCCAAAGGTATGTTTGGTAAATACAAGTTTTTAAAAGCTAAAAAATCACCTTGCCATATTTAACAAGTTGATGAAAGTAAGAACCATACCTAATGTAATAACTGAGGGTTCATAGGGTTTTGAACATACCAAAAAGGTTTTCTTAGAAGTAGTAATTCCATTTATAAATTCTTTACAAGCATCATTTAAAGATTTTGATAATGCTCTTTACAGTGAACTTAAGGAAGTGAAAACGGTCTATAACCAAATGGAAGCTGTTGTTGATCCGTTGGATATAGGAACTATAAAGTTTAAACGGTTGTTTTAGCATTTATCTTGTAACAGTTATTAATGATAAGTATCAATTAGTGTTTATGATATACAAGGACTGTACATCTACTAGAGGTTATCCTTATGTTTATAAAAGGATCTCTAGGAAGATATTAGAACATAGAAAAAACATAGAAAAACACGAAGTTAAGATTTATTAGTATTGTATTAGGGATCTGCAATTTAGGCAGATTCAAAAGGTTTATAAAAGAAATCGTTTGAGAAACTATTGTGTGTTCTTCTTAAGTACTGCCAACTAGATTCCGCATAGTTGACAGTATATCAGTGTTTCATTAAGGAATATCGATCCTACAGTTTTCTTAGAAGTAGTAATTCCATTTATAAATTCTTTACGAGCATCATTTAAAGATTTTGATAATGCTCTTTACAGTGAACTTAAGGAAGTGAAAACGGTATTTAACCAAATGGAAGTTGTTGTTGAACAGTGTTCTGTAGACAAGAAATACTTTGATATTCAAAAGAAAGAACTTTCTCTTAATAATGATTGACTCTTGGACGATATTATCTGTCAAGATGTTATGAATATTGTGATGCATGCTGATTCTGTACCTATCAGTGTGTTACCTGCAAGTAATAAATGTCTTGTGAATGATAATCTTGAAATTGAGCGATTGGAGTAGGAAAATGATCACTTATTTGAACTTCTCTTATCTCAAGATATAGTTCACATTTGTGTAAATTCTCTTGCTACACGCAATAATTGTCGTGAAATGCGATAGAGTTTTATTCATGAATACAATGAGAATATAATGCTTAAGGCTAAGCTTGCCAACAAAAAGGAAAACATGGTTGAAAAGAAATTTTTTAATGAAGTTGTACTCAGATGTTCATGACTTGAAAATCGTTGTGCTAATCTTGAACTTAAATTACAACACCCAAAAGTAAGTTTTCAGAATAACGGACCATTAAACAACAAAGATGCTCCTGAAATTCTGAAATTTTTCAGAATAAATGAATGGCAAGCTAAGCTAAACGCAAAAGATGTCTCAATTGCTAATTTGAGGAAACATATTAAGAGTTTAAAAGGCAAAAATGTGGTTGAAAAGGATGTCTAATCGAATAATGCCAATGTTATTGCTTCAGGAATGTTTAAGCTTGATTTAGAACCTTTATCTCCGAAAGTATTAAAAAATAAGGATGCTCACATAGACTATATTAAGCACACTCAGGAAAATGTTGACATTCTTCAGGAATTAGTCAAACACGCTAGGCTACTCAGACCTTTAGACAGTGAATTAGACTCTACCTATAAGTATGTTAAACGAATTCAAGAGGTGTTAGTTAATGCCCTAGTTTAACAAAACCTAGTGAGAAATTAGTTGCGATCACACCATTAAACAAAAACAAGAAAGTTAGGTTTGCCGAACCTGCCACATCATCAAGTAACACTCAAAAATAGGTATATTCCCACAAAACACAAGATTCTAACAAATTTGTGTTGCTTTCTACAGGAATGAAGAGTTCTACTAGTGCTAGCAGATCACAGCCTTTAGGCAATACCAAGAAAAATAGGATCTCACGAACAACTAGTAGAAACCAGAAGAATAAAGTAAAAGACCACCCTAGAAACGTTAAATCTAATTCAAATAAAACGAATCGTGTTATTGAACCTGTCTGTAATGCAGATGTTAAGCATTCTATGTTAAATGCAAATTCTGAATTAACTTGTTCTACATGTAATAAATGTATGTTTGATACAATTCATGATTTGTGTGTTCTTGATTTTGTTAATGATGTGAATGGGCGTTCAACATCTAATTCTGCTAAAAAGAGCAAAAAGAAAACAACTTGGAAACATACTGGTAAAGTTTTCACTAATGTTGGTTATAAGTGGATACCTACAGGTCAAAAATTCATTATGGATGGAAATATTTGCCCTTTGACTAGGATTACCTCCACTAATGTTGTTCTAAAGGAGTGGTGAATTTGAAATACGTTAATCGAGTATCACGACAACCATTGATCTCCCAGATTGTCGTTCTATAGGAGTGGTGAATTTGAAATAAGTTAATCGAGTTTTGTTTGATGCTTAGTCATCACAAAAGGTTTTTTTTTAATTTTAAAACTATGGATGATAAAGTAAAAGTCAAATAAAGATTAAGGATATACTTGCTTAAACATGGTAGCTTTTAACGTTGTGAATCTAGTCTATATTTAAATTTAGTATTTTGACTTGTAGATAATTTTGAGTTTTTAATCAAAACGAGTTGGTAAATGGTTGCGTAACTCAAACTCACCCGACGAAAAGACAAAACGATCTAAACAAATACTATAAGATGAGTGTCCTCTTTTTATAGTATTATAGTTTAATTCAAACGTCCTAACTTGTTAATTTATTTTTAAAACTTAAAACACTTTTATTTTTAAAATCGGGTGAGTGTCTTCTTTTTGGATCTAGTTAAAAGGCATTTTTGTTTAAAAAAAAATATTTCACAATTAATTTTGAATGAACAAAACCCAAGTCAAATTACAAACTAAAAATAAAAACTTATTACCAAACCAGTTTTTGAATAATTCACAACATTAAAAAAAGCCAATTTTAACAAGCATATATATATATATAACTACTCTAACATAATAAATAAAGCTATAAGCATAATAATACTAATAAAAGTGATAAATGAAAAAGGATTAAAAGTTACCAAACCGAAGATCTACGGATAAAATGAACCCCATAACATGCTACTATCAATACCAAAACTATAAGATCACATCCATATACCCATGTCTTCTTTCGTAACTCCATCATCATAACTCTAAATCACCAACAACTACTTGTAACTAATCTGTAACGACTAATGATAATGTTTATAACTTTAACAAACAAAATTTGAAAATAAAACTGCTTAATAAGTAAACCAACTTTTCAAAGTAAAGATATTTAAGGAATAAAAATGGCGTTTAAAGAAATCTATCTAAGAGGTTATGGATTTCGAAGAGAACAAAACGTTAACGACCAACAACATTTGATTCATTACACTACTAAATTAATAGAATACCAAATTTAAAAGCCAAGGAAAAATAAAGGAGACTGCATCATTACGGAAATTAATTTAATATAGATTGATAAGTGAAATGATTTGATTAAAGTGAAGTAAATAAGGTAAAAAAATTTATAAAATGATAAGAAGAAAA
Source organism: Tanacetum coccineum (assembly GCA_026074375.1). Lineage (NCBI taxonomy): Eukaryota > Viridiplantae > Streptophyta > Magnoliopsida > Asterales > Asteraceae > Tanacetum > Tanacetum coccineum. The sequence goes on from BQNB010025033.1 coordinate 42,625, forward strand.
TCTGTTACAACTAGTGACAAAGAAATTTGACGGTGAAGAATCCTGGTCCGAAGACCTGCAGCACTCTCCTCCTCTTTCCTATAGGTTTTGTGAAGTTATAACCAAAAGAAGCATGGGCTTTGAGTGGTTCTTGGGCCTTGTGGCATTCTGGGCTTTAATGGACTTTAACTAATACATGACTAGTATATGGACTAGTTAACGGGCTCGGTTTGGCCCACTTCTTCAGGATTTTCTTCTGGGCTTTTAGTGATCTCAATAAAAAAGCCCTTCCAAAGAATTTTTATCCCCCCCCCCTCGAACTTTTGCTCAAAAACTTTCGTTTCGTGTTTACAATATAAATAAACATTTACACGATATATGCACTTAAAATTTGCATTTTTGTTATTTATTATGCCATAAATAAGAGTATTTTAGCCTTAAATATATGTATAAATTAATGAATATCAAATATCCCTACAATTAAGCGTTGCTTGCCCCAAGCAACTATTATTACATACCTTAAGTCTAAAAACGATTTTCATCCCCTAAATGAATAAAGTATCACATCAAACAAAAACAGATAAATAATCATTTAAAGGATATAAATAAAAATCATTAAATTCAGAAACGTCCCATTTTGACCCTTATTCTTAAATATATAAAGTTTATTTGTGACCCTGCCATGCTTGACTTTATTTCGACCAATATAGATACCCTTAAAGAACAGGGCAGCACACAAACTTGGGAGCCTTCCAGAGATAAGAATCAATCATCTATGATTTTCACCATCCGCCCAAATCCAAGCTTAAAAATGAAATCCACAGCTAATATAAAATTAGATGCTAACACTACTATAAATAATCAAATTGTGTAAGCCAACTACTATTCTTGCTCCCCGTTATTCATAAAATTCCTCTAAGATTTTATTTTGAAAAACATAAAGGTGTCAGCTTTAAACCTAATTAGTTGAAATCCTTATCATAGATGAAAACAAGGTCACATTAAGGTTTCTAATTTTAACATGATTTAGTGGTTATCCTTTTTGTTTCATCCGAAACAACTCAACTACGCGCCTATAGACGGAGGCTTTATTTAGATATCTCCGGAGTTAAAATTTAGCTTTATTACTATTATTATTGCAGTAGTATTAGCCTTCAGTCCTTTAAACAACTGAGAGAACAGGAGCGAACCGTCAAGAAACAGTAGTCCTTAATATTCGACTTCGGGATTTTCCTCGACCTTGTTTGGAGTTCGAGTCAACGGAGCGGAAACCTTCAGGAACAGTAACTTTTATCGGTCTTGGATTATTATTATTACCTCCACCCTTTCAACAACTGAGTCAACGGGAGCGAACCGTCAGGAAACAGTAGTCTTATTTCGGCTTCGTTTTATTACATTTTTATTATGGCCAATTTTCGAGTCCTTTGGTCTTTTAACTTCTGAGTCAACGAGAATGAGCCGTCAGGAAACGATAGCCTATTTTCTCACAACACTAACAAAACCTCGATGTGTACCTTACTTTTATCAGAAGGAATCCTCTAAGAAGGGATTAAAAACTAAGAATTGTAAAAACCAATGCAACTTTATTTATTGAAAATTATTTTATTGCGTTTATTTAGCTGATGGGAGTAAAAAGCCACAATTAACTTCTATGAGCTCTAAAGAGATCCAACTAATCCACGCTTAGCATCTAACTTATATTTAACTCTATCATTTTTTGTTCTTTGCAAAAATTTTAAAGTCTTTGATATGTGTTTAATCACATATCAATTTTCCTTAATAAAATGAGCTTAAAAGACCAAAAATACATGTAAAATACATTGTATATGTGTGTTTTCTCAAATGCATTGTGTAGGTAACGGATATGTAAAAAATGAGCAAAAACAAAGCAAAACGGACAAAACCAAGCACGGGAATGGAAAGAGCATAAGAAAATGAAGCCGAAGGCGTATACATCCTTAATTGGCCAACCCGTACCCATTTTATTGGGCCGAGTCAGCCCATTAACATTGTATTTTTATAAACCTAAGCATTATACATTTTACAAGTCCAAATCCATATTACCATTTCCTTGGCCCAAATAACAAATCCAAGCCCAACACCACTTTTCTTATAACCCTGGACCCAGATCAATTCTTATAAACCCGGGTCTACAATCACTATACATCTTTTTCACCCATTCCCTCCCTTTTTCACATACAAATAAATCTACACAAGGTTAAACTCCTCTCCACACACACGCATCCCTCCTCTTCTAGAAGATTGATGGGACACGTCTGACACCATTTTAGCCACACTGGCAATCCTACACTCTTCTATTGGTTGATGAGACGTGAAACGAGATCAAGGGCTCTAAATGATTGCTTGAGGATTGGATAAGATTAAAGGGTCAAGATTAGAAGCTTGGGAACGCTCCTCAAGTCCTAGAAGGTTCTGCTCAACACTATATATAGAGAGGATTTAACACAGTTAAAGGAATCTAGTGTAGGAGTAGGAGTAGTGTAGCTAGCTTATTTACCAGCTTATTGTCTTTTTTAATATTGTAACTTCATTTTCAGCTTGTAACCTTTTCAAAGTTTAATAAAATTTTAGTTTTCCTTTAATATCTTTTGTTAAATTCCTGTTTTTTTTAACAACACTTTATTAAAAAACTAGCAAGAAGCTAGAAGAATTACAAAGTTACAAGATGAGGATTTTTTAGCCAATCAACCCAACTAAACGACACATTACATCTAAACTGACTCTAATAAAAAGAATATGACACAACATCATCAAAAATAACTGCCTTAGAAGGAGAAACCACACCAAAGACACACTTATTATGATAAGCCCAAATTAGCCACCACAACCCAAAACACATCCCTTCTAACAACCTTTTATGCTTGATAGGAATCCGAAGATTTACGATCCAAGAAACCCATTCATCGAACGTATGCACTTCCATGAAATCCACCTCCCACCAACGGTAAATCTTGCGAAAATTATCTTTCGCAACAAGGCAATCAAAAAATAAATGACTTGACGATTCCGTGACGCTACCACAAACGGGACAAAGAATAGACGGAATATCTATACCTCTCCGGGATATATTAAGACGGGTAGGCAAACAATCCATTCTCACCTTCCACGCATGAATGTTAACCTTGATTGGCACCGCTTTTATCCATCGAGTTTGAGTAGACACTTCCGGAAACCTGTTATCATCAATAACCTTTCTAGCCGAAGCTACCGAGAACTCACCCGAACCATCAAGCGTCCAATACCACCTATCAGGCGTGACACCAAGAACAACACCTTCCACGTAAGTCGTCAAATCCGTCAACTGATCTTGTTCCACTCCGCTTCTAGGAGCACGACGAAAAGACCAGGTCAAGTTCTCCTGTGACAGTTTAGAAGCCACATCGACAGTCTTCTTCACTTCCAGCGCATAAAGCCTAGGATATCTTTGTTTCAAAACCATGTCTCCATGCCACAAATCCTCCCAAAAATAAGTATCCGCACCATTGCCAAGCTTTTTCTGCATAAAATTATTTAAGTGTATACCTTTTATCTTCAATGTTTCCACCTCCTGGAGAATGCTTCGCCAAATGGACTTGTAACCAACCTTGAATCCGCTACCATTTTTCCCATCTTCGCCATGAATAGCTTTAATAACCCTAGTCCATAACAAGTTCTTTTGAGTTGTAAACCGCCAAACCCATTTACACATAAGAGCTCTATTAAGCGCATATAAACTAGAAACACCAAGGCCACCTTTATCTTTAGAACACAAAACCTTACTCCATTTCACCCATATCGATTTTTTACTATTTAAATTCACACCACTAAAAAACCGACTTCGAATTGATTCCATGCGTTGAAGGACTTTCATTGGCACCTTGAATATAGACATATGATAAATAGGCATGGATCCTAGAACCGCCTTGAGAAGGGTTAAACGACCATCTATCGATAATGTTTTCATCTTCCATTTCATTTTATCCACAATCTCATCCCAAGATTTAATCCGAGACATATTTCCCCCAACTTTCGAACCTAAATAAGCAAATGAAGCCTTAAGGACACCACAACCAATTCTATTTGTAGCTTGCACCACCCTATCTCCACTCACCACAACACCCAATAACTTACTCTTGCTTAAATTAATACTAAGGCCTGAAGCACGATGAAAACATTTCAACACATATATAATCGTATCAATATTCTTAGTACTCCATTGCCCCATAAACACCGCATCGTCCGCATAGAACATATGAGAAAGATGCATAACCGAATTAAGCACAATGCCATTAAACATGCCCGCATCCACAACTCTTTTAAAAGAAATGTGAAGACTCTCCATAACCAAAATAAAAATAAACGGAGAAAGAGGATCACCTTGTTTAAGGCCCTTAAAAAACTGAAATTCCTCCGTAGGGCTTCCATTCACTAAAACCGATCCCCAAGAAGATCGAAGACATTCTTGAATCCAACCACACCATTTTTCACCAAAACCAAATTTTCTTAAGACATCATCAAGGTAATCCCACCGAACAGAATCATAAGCCTTTTCAAAGTCAATTTTTAGAATAAATGAATGTTTTTTCTTCAACTTACACCACTGCAAAACCTCATTAAGTATAAATGGTCCGTCAAGAATTTGCCTATCCGCAACAAAAGCCGATTGCACCTCATTAACAATATCTCCAAGCACCACCACAAGACGATTAGCCAAAATTTTGGCAATTATTTTATAAAGGCTCCCAATAAGACTAATCGGTCTGAAATCCTTCACCATTTTTGCTTCGGGAGTCTTCGGAATCAACGCTATGAAAGATGAATTACACCCTTTTGGAATGCGACTGTAATGAAAGAAATATTTCACCGCCGCCAACACATCTTTTTCTATTAAACTCCAAAACCTTTTATAAAAACCAAATGTGAATCCATCCGGCCCCGGAGATTTATCAACACCACAATCCCAAACCGCCTTTTTAATCTCTTCATTTGACACTTCGGCTTCCAAATCCAGTTGTTGCATTGAATTCAGATGATGAGGAAACTCCATATTAAGCATCGGCCGAACAGATTTAGGTCTATCAAAACGATTCTTGAAATGATTAAGGAACTCATTTTTAACCATATTAGGATTTTCCACCCAATCTCCTTCCACCAGAACCCCTCGTATAGAAAGTTGGTTTCGTTTCTTATTAAGAATACCATGGTAATATTTTGAGTTCTCGTCGCCTTCAATTGCCCATTTGATTTTTGCTTTTTGAGACGCCTCCATTGCACACAATTTATCCACCTCTTGAATCGATTTTACAACCTCCGCACGTTTATGCAAAGTATCAGACGACGCATCTCCTTTGTCAATGATCATCTCCAAATCAGCGAGCTCCTGTTTCAGCACATGTTTTCGAGTTTTCGGACTTTGTCTCATGCCATTCCAAACACGTATCTTCTTTTTTAGATATTTCAACTTGTTCATCATGTTGATCATAGCATTAGAATTATCTACCGGAGCTTCACGCCACACCTCATTAACAAAGTTCTCAAAACCCTCCATTTCCAGCCAATAATGAAAAAACCGAAACGGAATAGGTCCATAGTCATGAGTAGATTCACGTAATAATATAGGACGGTGGTCTGATAAAAATCTATCTAGGGTGATGGCTGATAAATTAGGACACTCACTCAGTAAGCTTTCGGACATGAGGAATCTATCAAGCTTACTCATCTTTGAAGCAGATCTGTGACACCATGTAAAAGAACATCCACCAAGTGGAACCTCCTCTAAATTCGCCATTGAGATAAAAGAGTTAAAAGCATTCGCCCCATGCACGTTGAAAATAGTTCCAAATCTCTCATTTTTATTACGGACCTCATTAAAATCACCCATGATAATCACTGAACCTTTCCAATTATCAATGACGTGACATAAATAATCCCATAGACTTTTCTTTTCTGACAACTCTTGCGGGGCATACACCGAAATAATAAGAAGTAATTTGCCATTAGACACCCAATTTCCTTGAATCATAACAAAATAATCTGAAGCCGTTGAATTTAGTTTCTTAAACGCATTAGGATCCCAAACACATAAAATCCCACCTGATTTACCAACCGAGGCACTATGCACATAATCAAACGCAAAGTTACCCCAGCATCTTTTGATTTCAAACAAATCAATAGACTCCATTTTAGTTTCTTGCAACGTAAGAAAATTCACCTTGTTAGAGACACACAACTCCTTTACCCAATCTTTTTTAGCCTTTGGGTTAAGACCTTGGATATTTAAAGACAACATATTCATCGGAAAACACCATCCACTCCTTGCGATTCAATGATCTCTTCAATATTCTTCATACACCCGTCCATATTATACCCCATAGTTTGTCCCACCTTAACCAATTCATCCATCAACATTAATATAGAACCACCTTTCCGAGAACCTTCAGACTCTCTACAATGATCCGAGTCCATAGATTCCCCACCTGCTTTTTTGTACGTGTTAAACCCCGAGCTAAAATTCACTTCATCAGAAATATTGTTTACATTCCCGAATTCACCATCACAATTATCCTTCTGATTATCCATCTCAACATTTTCAACATCATTCTCTCTTGGTGTAAAACCAGGAGGGTACTCCAAACTCTCTTTTGTGCTCGCCTCCTTATTATTCTTCATCTTATCTTTATTAAGGAGAGAATAAATATTAAACGGGTCTTCTGATTGTTTACCATTTTGCTCACTAGAAACAACACCATCCTTGGATTTTGGATTCTCCTCCTCAACCTCTGTATCAGATACCCTACTAACATCATTTTCCCCTTGTACCTCCTCATCACTCTCACCGAAATCCTTCTTAAAAACTTCTTCACATTCTTCATCTTCTGAGTCACTTTCCTCATCATTTTGATCATCCAAATCTGGAGTCCAACCCGGAATCTCTATGGCTCGCACCCAATGCGTCTTACCTTTATAATTAATTTTAAATGATTCAAATATGTGAGACATACTCTTAGTGAGAACACAAAGTCTTTTGCAATGGTAATTTTCTTTCTCCAAGTTCTCCACATTTAACAAGGTTCCCCACTTTGATGCAATTCGAATAAAAGTATTTTCATTCCACACTTTTAAAGGAATACCCTCAATTTCCACCATAGTAACTCGTTCATCAGTATCTCTTGAATCTCGAAAATCGAGTAGCAATAGATTCTATTCCTTCTGTACGAACAAGACATGTTATACTTAATATTATGTAATACGTCTTTGGATAATCATGTAGTCAATTTATGCATGGCTGATAACTATGCAAATGGCCGTAGTCTCAAGTGAGCTCAGGGACGGATGCTACCAGAAAACACTAATGCTTCTGATTACGTCTTTTTTCTCAAATTAAATCATATTCATGAATGTTGGTATTCATATGCCCCCCAAAATATTTGTAAGAGCGTGTAACTGTTCAATCAAGAATTATAGCATAAACCTTTTGAACCTCTAAAATGAACCATACACATCCTCATTGTTCATGGATTCTTAGGGCGTACCCAAAATATTTGTGTTTATAGATAAAAAATTACAGAAAAATAAATACAATAGGGAAAACCTTATAAAACCCTAGTATCGTGAGCCACGAGGCTCTTGATACCAATTGTTAGAATCCAAGAATCTAGACCAAACTAGGGTATGAATAACAAAAATTAAAAATAAATTTTGGATTAAAGCACAGCGGAATATGAAATAGAACACGCATATATCAACACTTTACTAATAAGGTTGTCTGTATTCAAAACACGATAAAGAAAACTATTATTACTATTACACAGCTCTATGCGTTTCTAGACTCTCATTAGGGAGTTGCTTGTATGGTGATACCTTAACCTGACGCATACCCCTCTTTATATTTAGAGGGAAGTAGGGTTATTCAAGACAAGATAAGTTCAATCTTATTTAAACAGTCTTCAATCAACATTAAATACCTATTTGACTTATTTAAACAGTCTTCAATGTCATAAATACTATTTGGATCAGGTCTTCAATCTAGAAAGTAATGTTGATCTTTATCTTCTTTATAGTTGAGCATTATATACTGTTTGATAATCTTCAAAGCAGACATTAATGTTATTCCCAGCTTTGTCTTGGAGGTCCTCCTTCTTAATTTTGTTTGTCATTAATCACTCAAATTATAATTCCCTAACAATCACCTTAGCGGATAGTTTAGTTTTTTTTACTTTGAGTATAATTACAAAGATCGTCATTGTGGTTATGCTTAAAATTGACATGTTTCGTTTTTGTAATTTTTTGCACTCGATAAATTACACAGGGACGGCCCTGTGTTTGTCAAAAGGAGTTGACCAACCCTTTGACCCTAACACCATCTAAATTTTCGTTAACATCAGGGGTATTATCGTCCTTTCACGTCCAATAAAAAACAAGGACCATTTGTGTGATAATTATTTTTGAGTTTTCTTTTTTTATTTCTTATAATTCTTTTTTTATTTCTTATATTTATATATATATACTATATTTGGACATAAAAACTACGTCGTTTTGAACGTAGTTGCTTACAGTACCGGCCATGGGCTCTCAATCTTGGGACTCGGACCCATTGTGATCTTTTTTTTCTTTAACTAGGCAACATTGAAAAAAAAAATTTTGTTCGGCACAAAGAGATAGAAACAAAATTACAAAAGTACGTATTATATTCTTATCAAATAATCATACTTACGACATGAGTCCATACACAAACGCCCATATAAAGAAAAAAGAAACTATTGACAAATAATCATAAAAAAATTGCTCAGCACAAAAATAAGAAAAAAATTCAAAAGTATTGATTTATTGAAGATCAAAAAATACCATCGACATGGACGTCCAAACACATCATGCCTAATATAAAAAAAAACCTGTTTTAAACATAAAGACAGGACAAAAAAGCCGCACAAGACTCCAAAAAAAAACAAAAATAGAAAAGGAAAAATTAACGCCCCGCATCAACGCTGGGGCAGTCAATGCATTAAACAATAATTTTACCCAAATTCATAATAAATCTATAATAAAATAACATCCGCCCCGCAGCAACGCCGACATAGCGGGAAACTACGCTTGTTATATTTTATTCCTTTGGGTAAATTACATCAGTTGGTCCCAAATTCCACCACGTTTGCTGTTCCCATGTCCCTCGTTTTGAAAATCGGTGATTGAAAATGATCCAAAAAGTGGTCTATTTTTGGTACGTGTTCTGGTCCCAAGGGTCCATGATACGGTCTTTAAGGTTTCGTTAGTGATGGCGTTTATGGTAATTTCGCATAAAAGTGTGTTTCTTGCGCCGTTGGTCCCTTACACAACGGGCTTTTCTTTATATCGCAAAGGCTTATGATTTTATAGTTTCTAGTATCTGGTTGCGTTGGATCAAGGTAACACGACTGCGCAGTTGGGCTCGGACAACACTAATTGGATCAATTGTCGGCATCTAACAATGTTTGGTCGAAAGTTACTTGTGGGCCATTGGGATGCTTTAGATGTATGCAACGGTGTGCTCGGTGGGTTCGTGGCCATCACATCCGGTTGCTCGGTTGTTGAGCCATGGGCCGCCATTTTATATGAAAGACAGAGGTTTTTATAAGTTGATAAAGGGCTTTGCAGCGAAGGTAAATAAATTTCTTCATGTTTAAATTATTGAACATTCCATAACTTTTCAAGTTTACTATTTTAAAATTCAGAAAATACAATATTTCATTATCACTATTAGAAGACATCCAAACACCCCTTATATACATTAAGCAGACATTTAATCAATTACCCATTCATCCGAGTCAACTGAAACTTTTTGCAGATAAGTCCACCACCAATCATGCGAGCATTCGAGTTTTACTACCTTTTGCAATAGTGAAGTAGTTATTAATTTTGATGGAAACACCTAAACTATTATAGACATGTTGCAGTTTTTCTTGCCATCGAATGTTTATTCTTGCCATATTTTTCTTGTGTACAAAAACTGTAATAGAAGTTGCTACTGTTATGCTGCTCTAATTGTTGTGGAACTTGTGCTTTGCATTTTATTTCTACTGTCTTTGCATTTCACTCCAAAATATTAAAGTGATGTTGCACTGTGAAGGAAAAAAGTGATGCTGCAACATTTTGCATCCAAATTTTTTGGAATTTATGGTACTTTTGTCTAAAACCGAAACCGACCAAACCAAACCGAAAAACCCAAGACGACCAAAGTTCGGTTTCGGTCCAGCCTTTTCGCACATTTCGGTTTCAATTTCGGTTCTAATTCAGGTCTGCCCGGTTTGGTTCGGGTTTGACCCGATGCTCAGCCTGCAATTCATGGTAATGTGATCGACTGTTAATCAGTTATCTAAGTCAACAACTTAGGCTATGTTTAAATAAAGGATTGTGTGAGTAGCGGTAGTTAGTTACTCAAAAAATGAAGTCCGGTGTATATATGTCTGTTTCTACAACATACAATTCATTAACATTGAAGGATAAGTGTTAGTATAAAATTCGTGTCTGGTTGAATAATATCGGAGTCCTTTGTCGGGTCGGGCCACCAAATGACTTGAATGACTAATCTTGTACTAGAGCAAGAGAAGTATGATAATTACCTACACAATTAAGAGCAAACCGTTAGCCTTACCGCAGGGCGGACCCCGCGATTAAGCTCCGGCGTGAGAGTAAGTACACATGTTTGTCAGAGAATGTCAGAGTGTGTGTGTGTTAATGATTAGACAGAATGTACCTCTTTGGGGTATGAAATGCCCCCTATTTATAGGCACCCTCAATACTAGGGTTTCCTAGTATTTCGCTTGTAACTGCTGGTGGGCAGAGTGGGTCCCTTGTCGGGCAAGGGTCCACGTGTAATCGTGTCTGCGGACGCGAGCATACTTCCGCGGCCCGTTTATGTCCGCGGAGGTGCACTAGGTGCGGCTTTGAAAGTACTCACGTGCGTCTTTGGAATGTCCGGAGCGTGACCCTTGTCAGGCTTAACAGTCCGGCTATTTGTTGTATTGGGCTTGGGCCCATATGCGTATACTGTAGAATAAGCCCAGTAAGCTTGGTGTCTACGTTATACGTCATCAAGTCCCCCCAGTCTAGTTTGTTTACTGCTCGCGGTACAATTATAGCGTGCGGTAAGCGTAAGTAGACTTAAGGTTCCGCGATCAAAACTTCGTTCATTCCGGCCTTGTTCCGCGTCCCCTGTACTGTTTTGGCAGTTTCTCGTTAACTACGTGGACTCTTTGTGTCCTTTTATTTTCTGCATGATTTGACCGCCTGGGTCCCATATCTAGCTGTTATCATCATCTTTTTACTGTATTTTTTGCACCGTTGATTGGGAAGTGTCTTGCCACGCGTCGCCATCCCACCTTAACCTGACTTAAATATACCATGGGTATAAATAGCCGATTCGTGCCTTACTGTTTCTTTTTTCATCTCTTTCACTCTTCCACCATTGTTGATAAATTTCGAGGTTTTCTAGTTGCACAGTCTCCCTTGTTCTAGCTTCTCTTCTTGATTCAGGTTATTCTCTTTGCTTCTATTTTATTATGGGTAGTATTACATCCCTCAAATGTGTTCTTACACAAGAACATCTTAATGCCATTTGTGCCAAATATTTTGTTCCTGAGGAAGTTCATCCCCAATTACCAAGCCCTGATGCAACCATGCACGAAAGACCAACTGGTAAAGTTGGAATTTACACCCGATTCTTTGATTATGCCAACTACCGTATCCCGTTTTCTACCTTCTTCGTGTCTGTTCTCACCCATTTCCGCATTCCGTTTTCCCAATTATCCGTGTTTGGATCTGCCAAGGTTTCTCATTTTGAAATCTTGTGCCGTGTTTGCAATATTGAGCCTGATGTTAGCTTATTCCGCTACTTTTATACACACAATTATAAGAATGGATGGTTTGGGTTCACTAAGCGTCCTAATGTCCGCGCTTGCTATTCCAAGAATTTTGGATTCCGTGAAGAATTGGAATGATCATTTTTTCTGGGTTGATGAGTTTGTGGTACCTGCTAATGCCCGGTTTAGTTGGTTTTCGGGTTCCAATATTGTCAAAGATAGAGCTCCCGCTCCCTCTGAATATAATGTGGAGCATGTTAATACCCTTATTGCTCAGGCCTCTCCGTTCCTTAGGTTCTCGGAAGAGTTTCTTTGCTGGGTTGGCATAAGCCGTAATTACCTTTTGAATAAAGATACTTACCCCCCCTTTGAGTATGAGAACGAAGAGGGTAGGTCTTACTTTCCGTACACATTTTGATTATCTGTCTTTGTTTTTTCTGTTTTTCCTGTTTTTCCTGTTTCCTTACTCTTTTTTCCTGTTGCCCTTTGCAAAGATGGATTTGAATTCTTTTATCCGTACCGCTGACCCTCGTAAGGTGAGGATTGTTGAAAGAGAAAGGGCTGAAAATGAAAGGCCTATC
>BQNB010025034.1:29056-60087 GCA_026074375.1 Tanacetum coccineum
ACCCCCAAGCTTATGTTAATGCGGTCTATCTGAACTCCCGTCCACGAAATCAAATGAACCACCAACACTAAGCACTTTCGCTTTTCGTGAACGTACAAGTCCAAGCCCTCAACCACAAGCACTAAATACCACTTTTGAAGCTCGAGTACGGGAACGCGAGGAGATCGATGGTAGGATGACTGAAATGTTTGGGCTTCTCAAGGAACTAACGAGTAACAGAACCCCTGAGAAAGTATTAATTAGAGAAGAAGCCAAATTCCCCATCACAAAGAACTTGAACTCTATCTCTCTAACAAAGGGAGAAGAAGAAGGGAGTAATACGACAAAGGTGACACCCGAAAACGCTGAGGAGCCCACCAAAACAGAAATAGAAACGCCGGTAATGGAGGTCGAGAAAACAAATGAAGTTGAAAATGGAACCAAATTAATCAAAACACCTAAGAACGAAGAAGGAGTGGAAGCACCCGGTTCCCAGCCTGTCGCATACTACCTAAAGAATAATATTAATGAAAAACTGATAAAGGGGTTAGTCAACAACAGCCGATTCAATAACTCTCGGTCAAGAACCCAAGCTGGAAAGAAAAAGGGGAAAGAGTATAAGGTATTACCTGGGAGGCCTGCTTACGATGTGATTCTCAAGAAAATGATAACAAAGAAGGAGGACATCAGGGGAATTTCAAAATACCGTGTAGTGTAGGAAACCTTAAACATGTAAACGCCCTCGTCGACCAAGGGTCCGACATGAATGTCATGCCCTACTCCACCTACACGAAACTCACCGATGAAAAACCTGCTGAGACTGACATCATACTCTCACTAGCTAGCCATTCGTACATTTACCCCTTAGGACCCGCTGAGGACGTGTTAGTTGAGATTGCTGAACACGTATAACCCGTTGATTTTGTGATCTTGGACATTAAGGAGAACGAAAATAGACCTTTCATCTTGGGAACACCATTCTTGACAACAGCCCTCGATTAAGTTCGATACTAGCACGATAACTCTAAGGTCAAGAAAGCATAAGGTAAGTTTTCATAGGAAACCCGATTCTTCTAATATTATCGATAAAAGAGTAAAAAACGACATAGAACCCATAGCCCTCACTATGATTGTTAATAGGCTAGTCCTGGAATAAGAAGAAAAGATAAAACTCCACTTAGAAAGGGAAATGCAGTTTAACCAATGGAGGAGCAAGAATTTCAAAGGCATGCATCCTACTCTTATTACAACAAAGGAAGAAGTAGATGACGAAGGAGAAGTCACGTAAGGACGTGTGACTTCGAGTCTAGATGTCACACCCCGCCAAGGCAGAAACACGAGGCGTAACATCATGGATATCATCACAACACAATGGTGTCAACAATAGAGAATCACTACATGCATAACTAGAAATAAAAGACACGATGTGTCATGACAATACCGAAAACAAAGAAACGACATCTTGTATTAATGAAAAAAAGGTCGCATCAATACAAGGTCAATGTATCACAAACTTATTAAAAACATTCAAGAATTCATGCAAACAAAATACGAAACGAAATCAAATGAGAACTTCCAATGCAGCCTAATGGTCTCTCTAGCCACTTTTATTTACTTCAAAATCTTCATAACGCTCACCTGAAAATGAGGTTTAAAACATCAACACAAAGGTTGGTGAGAGTCATAGGTTTTACGACACCAACAAAAGATTTAATTTAATTACTGTGATTATACAAAAAACAACATGGCAGGACAATTAAGCTGATTATACATGCTAACATGCAATCGTCCTAAATAAGCAATCACAATTAGGACGGAACGTGTCCCCCGATCCAAATTACAAAAATAGTCATGGAAAGGAATGATATCCCTAATCCCAGACTCTTGGTATCGTATCCACGCAGGTTCATACCCATACAAAGTAGGTGAAACCTCTTGCCCACAAAGTAGGCGAAGAATAATGCAACATCATACAACATGCAACACATAACATATAATAGCTTCACAAAAGTCCATGTGTAACTTGAACCACATAATCACAGTAACTAAAATGTTTTAAAACATATTTTGCATCATTTCCATCCCAAGTAAACATAGTAAAAATAGGACTATGAAACTCACCTGATGCTCAGCTTACTTGACAAGATCTTGCACACAATCTAATCATAACAAAACACAAGTTACACTCGGTTAGGCAAATGACCAAGCCAATGCAACAATCATATGATGGACTTCTAAACCTTACACTAAGTTTATAATCCTTTAAGTATATCTTCCATATCATTTTTATACCCTATATGACTTTATTTATTAACTTACACTTTTATAATTTTTGGCTGAATTTTGTAGTCACTTTATGACCACAAATAAAATACCAAAACACCTAATTGATGATTCTCCGTACATTTCCTAGCTCTCTAATGAGTTGTGAGCTACTGTGATTTTAAAAAAATAATAATATTAAGTGGAACTATTTTATAAAAATTCATCATTATAAAGTGCTCAGATTCGGATCTGAACGCACACCAAAAAGTATGACGTCCTTAAAAATACTTATAAAATGTTTTTGCGTTAGCCCTTAGAACTGGAGTTAATAGACACCTAAAATATGACTCACAATTTTTGGCTAACCTAAATTTTCCTTTTAAGTAGGGATTTTCCTCCCCGAAATCAGACCAAAATTAGACCCGGTGTTTTAACAACTTTTCTTGCGAAAATTATTTAACTAAATTCCCGACCTCAAAACCTTTCGGGGATGGACTTTTTGGAAACTAGGCTCTCTGAATTTAATTTTAGGCTCAAGAAAAGTGATGATTGCTATTTTTATGATCAAGTTATGATTTGTACAAGATGACCTTTCAAAACTGCCAGCTTTTAAATTCCAAATTTACAAACCCTAAAACCCTAATTACACATGCTTAACACCACTAATCATCCCAAAAATGATTTTAAAGATCAAAATCCTAATTTTACAGATCTTATATAAACCCTAATGATTCACCATAATAATTGTTACATGTTTTAAAGAAAACTAAACAACTAGGGTTTAAAAACATACCTTAATTCTTGATTCTTGAAACCTTAAATCACCAAATTAATCTTGATAAAAAAAATCTTTTTTTCCTTCTTGGGTTTGACAGATCAAAACAAAAGGGAGAGAAAAGTGTTTTAGGGTTTTTCCTAAATTTTGTATTTATAAGCCTTAGAATGTCCAAATTAGTTTCCTTTTATTCTGTTTTTCTTTTTTTTTTTTAACCAGTCAAATAACACCCTTTAATATATAATATATATATATATAGTTATTATATTATTATAATATATATATATATATTATTTTATCATTATATATATATATTTATATATAATTATATATATATTGTATAAAATTTTTGATATTTATTTCATATTATATATATGTTATTTATAATTTTTTTATTTAATTATTATTAATTACACATTCAACTTTTAATTTTGACATTCTTATAAAAACCTTTATTTATTTAAACCTTCTTCTAAATAAAACTAGTTTTAAATACCTAAAAATAAATTCACTTCATACTTTATTTTTCTAACTTAATAATACTAAAATTTATTAACTAAATTTCTAACCAAAATTTTTTTCTGCGGTTATTACTATTATCCAATTACAGGTATAATATACATATAATAACGTACCACACATATAATTTTCCATCATTTCATTGTCACTAAAAATATCGAACATAATGAATATATCGATAGAACCACAACTTGACGATTCGGCTCAATGGTTTTGTAACCAAACTCACATAAGATCACATAAAACATAATTATTATTAACAAAATGAATCTCGAGTTCATACTATCAGTTGATTAAACCTGCCAAAGCCTCAGTTGTCATAGTTATCCATTCCTTAGGGTTATACTTATGAACAAACAATCGGAAAATACTTAGGTTTTACATGGGTCCTCACGTTTCCCACGTGAAACTTTGGGCCACAATTTGATACCATCTAACTTTTCACTGATCGGAATCCCACTGCTTACAACTTCGCTTGCCCCATACAGGGTACGTAATAGAAGCATAACAAACTTAAGAAAAAATTAAACATCCAACTACGTGTACACTCGCCCGTTTCGAGGAAACTCGTCAAAAACTTTAAGTTGTGTAACAAACTCTTCATACATAACCCACAACTAATACAAACAAGAACTTGCCTTGGAACTAAGTTTTGAGTTGTTACATAGCTCAACATTTTTGAAAGATTCAGTTCGACTTCGAGTTTATTTCAAATATTGCATTAATAAACACCTCTGTACATTCCAAGGTGCAACAAAGTCTGCCAGTATCCATATGTGTCCAACTTTATTAGTACTTCCAAACGATATTCTTGTCACGAGCAAATGTGGATACTTAGTTTTTTTATGAAATCCTCATGACCTCGCTTTGAGTTTCAATGGACTTAACTATCGGAATCCTACTACGCTTCAAACTTTTAACCTCATGATCGATAATCTCAACAGGTTCTTCAGCAAAACGAAGAGTTTTGTCTACCTTAATTTTTTATAAATGCACATGCAGATTTGCATCCGTTAAATACTCTTTAAATTTGAAACACATCAAATACGCTACTAAATTATTAAGACAATCTTAATCAATAGGCCATAGGACCGATCCCTTTAATGATCTCAAATGGTCCCACATATCTTGGTGCTAACATTTCTTTCTTTCCAAAATACACTACATCTTTCCAAGATGACACTTCCAACATTACTTTCTTACCAACTTCAACTCTAAATGTTTACGCATATTGCCAACATAGCTCTTTTGGCAATCTCTAGCCACTTTGAGCTTTTCTTTAATCAGACTTCCAATTATTTGTTGTCTCTCTGCACCATTCTGATCCAATCGACCGAATTTCTCCAATTTCAGCCCAAAGAACATGTGACCTACACTTCCTTCCATACAACGCTTCAAATAGAGCACATCAAACACCCGAATGATAACTTTTATTGTGAAAATCTGATAAGGGTAGATGAGTATCCTAATTACCACCCAAAAAAATCAATCACACACGCTCTCAACATATCCATCAAAGTCTGAATGATACGCTCACTTTGTCCGTCTGTTTGAGGATGATAAGTTGTACGCATGTTTTAGCCGTGTTCTCAATGCCTTCTGAATGTTACCAAGCTGTGAAGTAATATTACGCCACGAATGTGATGATTGAACATGCACTCCATGCCTTGTTACTATCTCATTAGTGTAAAAGTTCGCCAAATTTTCCCATTTTAAATCAACACGTACTACCAATGTAATGGGCATACTTAGTTAGTCTATAAAAATATTAACCCAATTCGTAACTACACTACTACCTTGATATTGGCAACCTTGTACTAAATTTCCTATTGTTTTTATCCTACTTCCACTCACGTATCTTTAGTTGTTACAATAAACCCGAAGGTCTTTGATGTTTCAGCATTCACCTTTAAACAAGTCAAACAATTGCTAACATAGGTAGCAATATCCTTCTCCATACATGGCCACCATACATATCTCTAAGGTCATAGTACGTCTTATCCGCTCCCGAATGTACCAAGTACCTTGATGCATGAGCCTGTCCCTTCATTAAATGTCTTTACAATCACCTATTAAGGAACCATAAAAACTACATACCTCCACCTTCCTTCCTTTCCATTAGTTGGTCCAGGCCACGTATCATTTCTGATGTCACGTTCTCTACCTTTCCTTATTGCATGAGTACACAACCTAATCCTTGATTCGACGCATTGTAGTAAACTACAACTCTTTGGATCCATCAGGCAATGACAATATTGGTGCATCACATAAATTGTCCTTCAACGTCTAAAAAGCTTCCTCTTGTTCCTTGGCCCACTCATACTTCTGAATCTTCTGCGGTCGAGTGATGCAAAGGTTTAGCAAGATAGAAAATTTAATTATGAAACGTCGGTAGTAACCTGCCAATTCCAAGAATGATTGTATCCCGGATGGCGTCTTAGGTACTTTTAATTCTTCATTGCTTCTATCTTACAGATCTAAGGAAATTATAGTTGATGTTGTAACACGTTCGGAGAAAACGCACTTCTTGTAGCAGAATTCTTACTTGGAAAACTAGGCAAACAACTTTTCCTTTCTTGAAACAAGACAGGTGCCCCCACATAGGTGACTTGATTCAAAATAAAACATATATCAAACGAAATTCCTAAGGGTTTCGAAACTATCGAATTAGGGTAGCCAACGTATTATCGAATCAAAGGCTAGAAAACATCTAAGGGATTTCACATATGAAAATAGACGCGGTTCAAATGTCATGGAATCTTAAAAGGAAGGATAGGAATATATTGTTACCGAAGAAAAGCAACGAAAGAATCAACAAGAGTACCACGATAAAATAGACACATAACGATTAAAATGAGTATCAAGATTGATAAATGAAAAGATATAATTCTTTATACAAATAACGCTATACTCGAAAGAACAACTAAATAATGTTTTATAAAACATTAATTTTATATTATTAAGAAAGTCGGTTTAATATAAAAATCATTTAAAAAAAAATCGTTCTAAATATAATCTTTAAAAAATTATTTTAATCTTGGTGTCATTAAATCAGAGATAATTATTTACCAGTGTATCGCATCCTTACCAATATAAAGTACTTTAAACATCCTTTTTATATTTATAAAGTTTATCGAAAACAATCATAATAAATAATTATCCATATCTTATCATTAAAATATTATCTAAAAAAAATAGTTTGTCCGTCATTCAAATTATCATATTGTTTCAAAATTTATTGTAAAACATAGTTTTCTTAAAAAACATAAAGGAAACATTTTCATAAAAAGTGTTGCTCTTTCCATATAATCATTTCAAAATAGTTTTCCCCAAACACCATCAAGATATACTTAAAAAGGTTTTCATACTTCGACATTAATGTAAAATATGTTACTTAAACGAGAACATCGTAATACCAAAAGGGATTGTAAAATACCGTAAAGACTTCTAAAAAATTTTATTTTTGAAAGTGAAGAACATACATGAACATATAGTCAGAATAACAGTGAAGCGAACATGCTCAAGAGAATTTCATACGAAGACATTACGAACCAAAAGAAGAATGTAAAGACTAATCCATACTTACGATCAAAAGAAAAACCATAGAAAAACGTCAGTACTAACATGTCGCAACATGTTACGAAAACCAAAAGATATATAAAGAACGAAGTAATGATATGCACTAATATTTTAGGAACAATTAGTGCTTAAAAGAAAATTTTGATACTAATTGGAGTTAATCATTAAACGAAAGAACCAATGAACGTACCAATATCCAAAGAAGGGATCGAACAACAATATTCATCAAGACGCCGATAGAAAGTTAGGATCAATCCATAACCGTCATGGTACTAAACTCAACGGATGCTAAAACGAGGGTTATATATCCGAGCGAATTAATCGGAGCATACGAACAAACTCAATAATCATAATAATAGCATTAACGGGTATCCGGGGTATCCGCGGCGATAGATAAAGAAAACTAATAACTTCATAACTATCATAATACAAAACCGCACATATATAACTTCTTAACTTACCAACTAACATGAAAACACCGATCAATGCAATCATGGTCACAAGTTCTACTGTGTGTTGCCTTTTCTAAATATGTTGCATATAATTATATTGCATCCTTTCACAGTATACTTACTTCCAAGATACACCTCTCAATGATAAGCACATATACCACATTGCCACATCTTAAACCACTCCTAATATAAACACTGAAAAGGATGCTCCATCAATAAAAAATACTTACTTATATAAGAATAAAATCGAACGATATAAAGGAACGAAAGTCTCGCAGCGCCTCCAAAATATGAAATATCCTAAAGAAATAATCAATAGCATCGTGATGAGGTAAAAGACGAAATAAACTTATGTTGGGCCTCGCTTGGGTTTGACTTTGCCTTCGCAAGAGTCACCCGACTCCGCGGGTTCATGCTAACTACGAGCACTCGGCAAGCGAATCAATACTCTTATCTCCTTTAGTTATAAGAGGCCCCTTCTTACATAGCTCCTCTTTAGATCTCTATAGCGCTTAAGTTCAATTGGGAAAAATTGGTTCCCCAACTAAAATTATTAGGGATAGGTGGGTACTAGTATAATTTGTAAGGGATTTCATATATACTATATTTGATTATAGTTAGGACAAATAAATAAATATAAGTTAGACAAAATAAAGATAATTAAATGCTAATATTAATTAGGAAAAGTATATACAGTTATATTACTAAAACACTGTAGGCAAATATGCATCTATTATGAAAGACTCCTAGGTTATAGTTAGGCTCAATCACCTACTTTTCTATAACCAAAGCTTGATACAATCTGACTACACCCGCAAAGACGGAACACAAGGCGAAAACATCAATGGATTTCTTCACAACTCTTGGTTGTCAACAATAGAGAATCTCTACATGCATAACTACATATAAAAGGTCATGATGTGTCATGACTATATTAAAAAAACAAAAGACGAAATCTGGTATTATACAAAGAGTTCTCATCAATACAAAGGACAATGGTCGCACAAACTATTAAAACTACATAAGCATTCTGAATTCATGCAAAACACTTATGAAATAAAAACAAATAGAATTCTAATGCCATCCTAATGGTCTTTCTAGCCACTTTCATTAACTTCAACACCTTCATAACGTTCACCTAAAAATGATGCTTTAAACGTTAACACAATGGTTGGTGAGAGTCATACTGTGATTATAAAAAAAACAAAACATGGCAGGACAATTAAGCTGACTATCATACATGCTAACATGCATTCGTCCCAAACAAGCAACCACAAATAGGACGGAACGTGTCCCCCGATCCATAACATGCAACATTTAGTCATGAGGAGGAATGATATCCCCAAATCCCAGACTTTTGGTACCGTAGCACACACAGGTTCATACCCATACCACGTAGGCGAAACCTCTTGCCCACAAAGTAGGCGAAGAACAATGCAATATCATACAACATGCAGCACATAACATATAATAGCTACTTAAAAGTCCATGAGTAACTTAAACCACATAATCACAACAATCAAAACATTTTAAAACATATTTTTCATCACTTAATTTTAGGCTCAAGAAAATTGATGATTGCTATTTTTATGACCGAGTTATGATTCGTACAAGATGACCTTTCAAAACTGCCAGCTTTTAAATTCCGAATTTACAAACCTTAAACCCTAATTACACATGCTTAACACCACCAATCATCCCAAAAATGATTTTTAAAGATCAAAACCCTAATGTTACAGATCTTATATAAACCCTAGTCCATCCTCAAAATTGTTACAAGAATAATTAAAGAGAATTAAAATAGTTAGGGTTTATTAACTTACCTTAAACATTGATCTTGATACACAAGATCACCAACTTGATTCTTGATAAAAAAAAAACTTTTTTTCTTCTCTTTCTTGGTTTGACTGATTATTAAAAAAATAGGGAGGAGGGGTTTGTATTTATAGTGTTTGCAAAAAGATTGGATAATTACCTAATTAGAATTGTAGTTGGACTAAAATTGGGCTTTTCTCTCCTTCTTTTTCTCCTAATCTGATCGTCCCTTTCTTTTCTTTTTTTTAATTTATTATTATTATTTACATAATAACCCTCTAATTTTTACATTTTATAAAACCTTTATTTATTTTAGAAATCCTTTTAAATTAAAACTAGCTTAATTAATTACAAATTAAATTCATTTCTAAATATATTTTTCCTAACTTATTACTACTAAAATCTATCTAACTAAATATCTAAACTTAATTTTCTATTCTCACGAATTCCTATTATTTAAATACGTATACATATACATATAAATACGTATACACATTAATATTTACCATCATTTTCATTGTCACCAAAAGTGAACAAAATAAAATACCCACATTAACCATAAATTAAACCAAAATGAGACGATCACGCTCACAGATTAATAACCAGCTCACATAGAATCACATAAATACATAATTACTATAACACATAATGAAACTCAAATCAATACTAACGGTTGACTAACCTGCTCAAAGCACAGTTGTCACATAAAGGGTCAAAACTTTTAAACAACGTCTTAATATTGATTTAAGTTGTCGTGAAAAGATGATTGATTCTCAAATGGATGATATGATTAGAGAGAAACTTTCACTCAAAGAACAAATTGACTCACTTGAGCAAAATCTTTCTAAACAAATCAAAGAAAAGCAATCTTTATTCAAATCGTTTTCAGTTTTCAAAAATGAATCCAAAGAAAAGGAAAATAAATATCTGGAAAATGAAATTGATTTGGAAAAGAAGATTAAGGAACTTGATAATATCATTTGTAAAGTGGGTCAATCTGCTCAGACATTGCACATGTTAACTAAGCCACAAGCGTTTTATGATAATACACATAAACAAGCTCTAGGTTATCAAAATCCGTTTTATCTTAAGAAAGCTCAACGGATAAAACCAATGATGATGTTGTTTTGTCTAATACACATGTTGCTATGCATGTGATTGATGATGAAGAAACATTGATTTTGGAAGAAGAGAGTCGATCAAAAATGTTTGAAAAAGCAAAAGATCCTAAAGTTATTACAAAGAAAATTTCTCACAAACCTATCGATTATGAAAAATTAAATAGCTTAACTGATGATTTTGAAAAACGTTTTTCTCCACAACAAGAATTATCGGTTGAATAAGCCTTTTGGTTTCATATACTTAATCCATCCATTGAATCTTTTTACACACCACCTGTCATAGTGGAAGTTCCCAGTGAATTACCTAAGGTGAGTTTGGTGAATGCAAGCCTTAAAAAGCTCAAATTCCACCTCACCCAGTTTGACTCTGTTGTGAAGAAGAGGACAACACCTAATGCTCTTGAAGAAGGTGAATGGGGGTTTGAGCATACTAAAACTGTTTTTAACAATGAAATTATTCCATTTCTAAAATCTTTAAAAGACATCTTCAATGTGTTTGATAAAGATCTTCTAAATGAAATAACGGAAGTACAAACAGTTTTTGACCAAATGGACGCGGCTGTTCAACAGTCTTTAGTTGATAAACAATGTTTGGAAATTGCTAAGAAAGAAATTCTTTTGGAAAATGATCGACTCTTACAAAAAATCATGTCTCAAGATGTTCTGTTAACTGTGATAAATTCTATGTCTTGGAATAATGATTATGTGAATATGGAAATGCAAACGTGTGATTCGTGTGAAAAGTGTTTGAATCTTGATGCTGAGCTTTCCAAATCAAAACAAGCTTATAATGATCTTTTGAAAAATTACTCACAACTTGAAAAACATTGTATTTCTCTCGAAGTCTCAATGCAATTGAAACAGGAAGTTTTTCAAAACGATGAATCTTGTGTTAATCATAATGGTGTTGAAATTCAAGAATATTTTGAAATCAATGATTTGAAAGCTCGGCTACAAGATCCTAACCTCCTCGTCGCCATTCCCCCCCCGCCCCCGCTCCCCCCCCCCTTCTTGATCCCCCCATGCGGTCCCTTCAACCAACGACCCACCCACACCCCCCCCCCCACCCCCCCCCCCCCGGTCCTGAACTCCCTGCACCTCCCCCCCCCACCCCGCTCCCCCCAATCTCCCCCCCCTCTGGGAGCCGGCCGCCCCACCCGCCCCCCGCAACCGTAGGGCGTGTGGGCGCACCATCGTCTAGAGGTTATTTGCCGGATAGAGGGACGGGGAGGGTGGGTGTACGGAGGGGGGCACGCAGCGACTTTTGATGATCTAGCCGGTGGCTCTTTACTTTGTCACCGCAGATGCTTTCCTACATTGGGTGAAACGCTCCTGTGACGCTATCCTTCTCTTACACGTATATACCATGGCCTTGTGTGGGGGTCCCCTTAGTGGGACTGTTTATACCAAATTTTGTGTTTTTGTTTGTAAGCTTGTTTTTGTAAACTGTTTTTATGTGGAAGATTACCTCTTAAGGACGTTTGGAGGTAGTTCTTTCCCGTTTGTCAATTGTTGTTGTTTGGAATTTTTTAGGCATTGTGAGGGTGTAGGTGGAATGCATGTGCCCTTTTTTTAAATATGCTTTAAACTTTCTTACTCCTCACCACAACCTTTTTTTTTTGACTAAGTATCCGTGAAAGATATTTCAAGAAGTTGAGGACAGTAAGACTGTGGTTGTCAGTAATGCGAGGAACCAAGGTTCGGTATATGATAGTTATGTGTGAAGTATCGAGAAAAGAGAATATGAGGATATGTGGGTTTTAATGGTGCGGCTTTGACCGGAGGAGTGTTGTAGTGTTTGGGGCTGGGCCCGGTCAGTTTGGAGTAAAGGAACTTTCTAGGGTGACACTGATCTATTGACATAGGAAGGGGTATTCATACAGGTGGGGCAGTGGCGGCGCACGTTGTTTTTGTTTGCGTGAGGGCTGCTTAGGAAATGTTAGATTGAACGGTGTGCCGGGTGGGTGGGGGTTCGTTTGGGGTTTTTTTGTAGTTCTTGTATGTTTTATCTTTTTTTGTCTTTTTGTAACAGGACCATATGTCATATTTACTTTCTATTTTTTTGGAAATGATTTGTTTGGTGGCGGGAGGTTGGGCAATAGTTTAGATTTTAATATTAGTAATAAGTTTTTTTTTTTTTTTTTTTTTTTTTTTTTATCTTTTTTTTTTTTTTTTTAAAAATGTGAAGACCAAGCATGATCCTTTTAGTTTATCATTTTGTTGTTTTGTGATAAAATTTAAAGTTATATTTTTTTTTAATTTTATTATATTTATTAAAGTTTGTTTTTGTTAAAGTAAAGTTTCCTCGTTATAAGATCTTGATTTCTCAATGAAAATAATCCGATCAAAAAAATGTTAGGAAAGTTATAGAAATCTTATTGTTAATATAATTTTATTAATTTTTTAAATTAGTTTGATTTATATTATAAACGAGATAATTAGACAAAAACAATATTAGTCAAAATAATTATTTTTTTAACTAGTTTTATAGAATTTTAAATGATGAAAGGATTGAGTAAAATAAAAAATATTAATAAATATTGTTAACCGGTATCGAGGCACCTAAGTTCCAGTGAGAGCGCGATATAAGTACTTCAGTTGAACAAAACAGGTTTGTCCATATGGAGGTATTGTGGAATAGCTTAGTGAATCAGAAGTGTTTTATTGTCATTGAAATCATATAGTTTGCGGTTTAAGGGTCTAGTTTCAAACGCTTCGTTTATTTTGATTGTTTTTAGTGATTTTTTTGATTTTGTCTTGTTATTGATTATTGTTGTTTTGTTGTAAGTTTGGATGTAAAGGAATAATAAGATGGTATTTGGGAAGACTCTTGGAGATTTATTAGTTTAAATGTGGCGAGGATTTGTGGATTGGAGAAGCTTGGAGAAATTATTTGCGGTCTGGATTGCTACTACAAGCATAAAAATGAAAGAAAATAGAAAGAAGATTGCTTAAAAGTCGTAGGGGATAGAAATATATATTATTTTTGGGACGTGAAGAATGAAAAAGATGATTTGGATTGGTACTCTCTTACAGAAAAGTCTATGTGTGCGCAAAGATAATTTTTTGTAATATGTTAATATTGATCTGTTATATGTTGAATTCTATGTAGAGTTTTGAATGAATGAAATGATTCTGGAGTAAAGTAATATATTTGGATTTAACTGTGACAACTGTGTTATAGATCAAAGTTAAGAGTGTGAATATCTATTGTGTTAGTAGATTTATAGAGTTTTTTCGAAGAGTTTCTAAGGATCAAGTCGAGCTGATTCTTTAAAAACGTTGAGCTTTGTAACAACTCATAACTTAGTTCCAAGACAGTTCTTGTTTGATGAGTTGCGGAGTTAGGTTATGAATGACGTTGTTACACAACTTAAGGTTTTTGACGAGTTTCCTCGAAGACGGGCGATGTTCATGTAGTTAGATGTTATTTTGGCTTAGAGTTGTATGCTGCTATTTGTACCCTTGTATGGGCAAGCGAAGTTGTAAGCAGTGGGTTTCTGATCGTGAAAGTTAAATGAGATTCAAAGTGTGGCCCTAAGTTCACGTGGGAACGTGAGGACCATATGAAAGCTAAGTATACCCGATTGTTTGTTGATGATGATGTTGAACCTATTAGTTAAATCTCGGGACGAGATTTCCCTAAGGAGGGGATACTGTGACAACTGTGCTTTGAGCAGGTTAGTCAACCGTTAGTATTGATTTGAGTTTCATTATGTGTTATAGTAATTATGTGTTTATGTGATTCTATGTGAG
Source organism: Tanacetum coccineum (assembly GCA_026074375.1). Lineage (NCBI taxonomy): Eukaryota > Viridiplantae > Streptophyta > Magnoliopsida > Asterales > Asteraceae > Tanacetum > Tanacetum coccineum. Next base: position 43,318 of record BQNB010025034.1, read on the forward strand.
TTGGTTATCAATCTGTGAGCGTGATCGTCTCATTTTGATTTAATTTATGGTTAATGTGGGTATTTCATTTTGTTCACTTTTGGTGACAATGAAAATGATGGTAAAATTTTATGTGTATACGTATTTATATGTATATGTATACGTATTTAAATAATAGGAATTCGTGAGAATAGAAAATTATGTTTAGAAATTTAGTTAGATAAATTTTAGTAGTAATAAGTTAGGAAAAATATATTTTAGAAATGAATTTAATTTGTAATTAGTTAAGCTAGTTTTAATTTAAAAGGATTTCTAAAATAAATAAAGATTTTATAAAATGTCAAAATTAGAGGGTTATTATGTAAATAATAATAATAAATAAATAAAATATAATAAAAAAAGAAAAGAAAGGGACGATCGGATTAGGAGAAAAAGAAGAAAAGAAAAGCCCAATTTTAGTCCAACTGCAATTTTAATTAGGTAATTGTCCAATCTTTTTGCAAACACCATAAATACAAACCCCTCCTCCCTATTTTTTTATAATCAGTCGAACCAAGAAAGAGAAGAAAAAAAAGTTTTTTTTATCAAGAATCAAGTTGGTGATCTTGTGTATCAAGATCAATGTTTAAGGTATGTTAATAAACCCTAACTATTTTAATTCTCTTTAATTATTCTTGTAACAATTTTGAGGATGGACTAGGGTTTATATAAGATCTGTAAAATTAGGGTTTTGATCTTTAAAAATCGTTTTTGGGATGATTGGTGGTGTTAAGCATGTGTAATTAGGGTTTAGGGTTTGTAAATTCGGAATTTAAAAGCTGGCAGTTTTGAAAGGTCATCTTGTACGAATCATAACTCGGTCATAAAAATAGCAATCATCAATTTTCTTGAGCCTAAAATTAAGTTCAGAGAGTCTAGTTTCCAAAAAGTCTGGCCCCGAAAGGTTTTGAGGTCGGGAAGTTAGTCAAATAATTTTCGCAAGAAAAGTTGTTAAAACAGTAAATTCGGGTCTGATTTCGGGGAGTAAAACCCCTACTTAAAAGGCAAATTTGGGTTAGCCAAAAATCGTGAGTCATATTTTAGGTGTCTATTAACTCCAGTTCGAAGGGCTAACGCAAAAACATTTTCTAAGTATTTTTAAGGACGTCAAACTTTTTGGTGTGCGTTCAGATCCGAATCTGAGCACTTTGTAATGATGAATTTTTATAAAATAGTTTCACTTACTATTATTTTTTGTAAAAAATCACAGTAGATCAAAACTCATTGGGGAGCTAAGAAATGTAAGGATAACCATCAATTAGGTGTTTTGGTATTTTATTTGTGGTGATAAAGTGACTACAAAATTCAACCATAAATTGTAAAAGTGAAAGTTAATAAATAAAGTCATATAGGATATGAAAATGATTTGGGAGATGTACTTAAAGGATTATAAACTTAGTGTAAGGTTTAGAAGTCCATCATGTGATTGTTGCATTAGCTTGGGCATTTAGCCTAACCGAGTGTAACATATGTTTTTGTATGTTTAGATTGCGTGCAAGATCTTGTCAAGTAAGCTGAGCATCAGGTGAGTTTCATAGTCCCATTTTATTATGTTTTCTTGGGATGGAAATGATGCAAAATATGTTTCAAAATGTTTTGATTCTGTGATTATATGGTTCAAGTTACACATGGACTTTTATGTAGCTATTATATGTTATGTGCTGCATGTTGTATGATGTTGCATTGTTCTTCGCCTACTTTGTGGGCAAGAGGTTTCGCCTACTTTGTGTGGGTATGAACCTGTGCGGATACGGTACCAAGAGTCTGGGTTTGGGGATAGCATTCCTCTCCATGACTATTTTTGTGATTTGGATCGGGGGACACGTTCCGTCCCAATTGTGATTGCTTGTTTGGGACGATTGCATGTTAGCATGTATAATAGTCAGCTTAATTGTCCTGCCATGTTTTGTTTTTTTATATTTATAAAAATATAAAACACAAAAATATTTTTCATTTTCTTATATTAATATTAGTATAAGATAAATAAAAAGTTTTAAGCATCATTTTCAGGTGAGCGTTATGAAGAGACTGAAGTTAATAAAAATGGCTAGAGAGACCGTTAGGCTGCATTTGGAAGTTCTCATTTAATTTCTCTTCGTATGTTGGTTACTTGAATTCTTGAGTGTTTTTAGTTAGGTTTGAGATACATTATCTTTGTATTTATGGGACCCCTTTTTCAATAATACAAGATGCCGTTCTTTTGTTTTCGGTATTGTCATGACACATTGTGTCTCTTATTTGTAGTTAAATGCATGTAGTGATTTCTCTATTGTTGCACCATTGTTTGTGATGATACAAAGTTGTTACGCCTCGTGTTTCCACCTTGGCGGGGTGTTACAGATTGGTATCAGAGCCTTTGATTATAGAGATGTAGGTGGTTGAGCCTAGACTATAACCTAAGAGTCCTTCATATAGATGCATTTTAGGGCCTAAGTGTTTAGTATTATAACTGTTATACTTTGTATGATTCTATAATTCACACAAACATGAACTAGAGAGAGAGAGAGGAGTTAGAGAGAGAGAGATGGATGGAGTGAATATGAATATAAATACACAAAGAGTGTGTTGTTCAAAATGATTTCTTCCAACACTTCTCCATGTGTGGAGAGGGTTTAATATGTATTACAATTGCCCATATTAAAAAGGGCTATGTGTGGGCTTACATGTGGGTAAAGACCCAGCTCCAACACCATAATCATACGATTACTAAACAAAATCTACGAGCTATGATAAAATGAATTACAGGGGGTGACCGAGTGAACCAGTGAGTAAACCAGTGAATTAAAACCCACTAATTAAATGAGAAATTGATTTAAAAATCAGTCGCGTGTCACTCAGGAAAGAGTTTTTGTGACACATCGAAAGTTTTATAATATGAAATCAAATTTCATCAGAAACACTTTTGTTTTGAAAGATATACATAGTCAATGTGCTCGAAAATCAGTTGTTGAGCACATCGAAAGGTTTTTCAAAAACTACTCGTCAATTCATATACTGGAACAAGTTTGATTCATAAGGAATCGCACCATCGTTTCTTTCCAGTTATCACAAGCTTGATCCTTAAGAGGATCTCACATGTCACCTACCAAGAGCTTGTTTGATGTTGGCTCTAGAAGGATTTCCATCTTCATTGTGAGTACTTTCGTATCACTCGGATGTTCTGGCAATACCACGAGGATAATGCGTAGGACTCTTTAGATATTACTTGTTTTCACAGTGTGTGAAAAACAAATGTAAGTTGAATTAGTGTCCTAGCGAGATATGTGGATGATCTCATGGCTCTAGACTCAATAGTGCATTTTTGGTTTTTAGTAGTCGGAGGCTGGAGCAGACTGCCACCTTTTCAATATCGTCTAACTCAGAGTGAGATGTTGGTGAAGACCGAAAAAATAAGAATTGTAGTGTCTACGTGAAGAAAATGAAACAAGAATCCTTTGAGAGATCTTGAGTGGCTAAGGAGGGTTGTGCAGCGTATCACTGGGTCCATGATACTTGTCTTCAATGTCAGCAATCAACCATGTGATTCTGACAGCATATGTAGTGACCCGGTTTCTGCCTAATATTTAAGGAGGGATGCTTTTTTTTCACCTTTATCTTAACAGTCTTTTTTCTTTCTTCAACCCCTTCAGTTGCTCCCTACCGAGACTTTCATTACTAGTACCTTGTTGGTATGTTCCAGTTACTAGCTCCTTCTCAGTCCGCATCTATTCCTTTTTTCACTTTATCCTTTTGTAATCAATACCTAAGACTTCTACACTAACTAGTGATTGTCCTTGGGTTAGATCCTCCGTCTCTGGGCGGGATCATGGGAACATGTACCTAAACCATACCATCCTTTATAACTCCGATAAAGTTGATACACAGTGTCGTCTTTTTGGTACTGTTTCTCTTTGCCATAAAACCCATTTGAAAATCAATCAAGGTTAACGGGCGGATTGTAAACATCAATGGCAATTAGTACCTTGATTATTTTGATTCATGAAAGTTCCCCCTCAACATGGTGCGTCGATATTTGAAATTTGTTTGGATCATGGGAGGGAGGTAGTACTGATTGATCTTAATAGATCATATTTTTGTCAGATTTAAAATTTAGATCAATTCTCTCCCCCTGATCAAAAATTTTCAAATACCCTTTGAGGATTTAGGTTCCTCAATTGATTTAAATTGTTTAGAAAAATTTAGGAGAGGGGAAAATTAGTCTGATTAAATAAAGCCGATATTGGAACATTTAATTTGCTCCCCCTCTTTTAATGAGGGCATTCTGTTAGTGTCAGTTATGATGAGTTTATAAATGATTTGGAGTTTAAGAGAAGATCTCATGAAAATTCATTAAACTGACACATAACACTGATTACCACACTACTTATTGATGTACAAGATTATGACATGAAAAACAGGACCTGGCATGTTTAAATCAAGTATGAATGAGTCATAATGTTCTCTGCAATAGTCTTTTGTCCGTCACTGTTTTCCTTGCACCAACCAGCACTTCTAAACTCCCCTTGAAAAGTCTTTCCAGCAAGAGGTTAAACACATTTGTACATGAGCTTGTGTGGTTGGTGGTGTGGGTGTTAATGCTGTCTTTTCAGTAACCATTGAGATAACAGGGTCAATGAGTGGAGTTCGTTGGATCAGCAAGGACCTCTTGAAGAATGGGAAACATCACATTGATTGAATCTTGAGTCAGCAGAAGATGACAGAGGTTAAATTGGTTTGTACATGGTATGTGTGTAATTACACATACCTTTTACCTAATAAATCGACCCTAAACGCACATAAAATGCCATAAATATGCTTGTTTTTGTGTTTGTACTGTGCAGGTACTGGATATTCACTAAAGGACAAAAACGAAGCCAAACCGGACAAAACCGAGAGCGGAATTGAAAAGAGCAAATCGTAAAAAATGTAGGCACCACAGGTGCAAAAGGATTGGAAAACGGAGCCTGTAAAGGACATTTTCCGGATCGACTCGACAACATTTGTGCATTTAATAAAGTCAAGACGAAGTCAAAGTCAACCCCGGGATATGGCGTTGGAAAGGGCATCGAAAACCGAACCCGAAAACCTAAAATGCTAAAAGTGGGCCCACCCGTACCCACCTTGTGGGGACCGGGTCAGGGCCCACTTATATATACTTTTCGCCGCATAGTTATAAACATCACCCGACCCAATTTCCCTTTTTAATTATAAACCCGCTGGCCCAAATTCAATCTTGGCCCAACACAATACAACCCAAAACCCCTTTAACACTGTTAACCCTAAACCCCATATATCCTTACACCGTTAGTCCTTCAAGGACCAACATTGTTAGTCCTTGGGGACTAACTATGCAAACCACAACCTAACTCCAGGGACCAATATTGCAGGATACAAGGACGATCTTTGCAACAATACATTATAGGTTGAGGGACCATTAGTACCAACTCCCCTAACTTCTATCCAGTTAGATCATCACTGTACATCTCTTCCATTTTTCCCGCCCCTCCATTCTTAGCACTATTCACTCACCACCACAACCTGCCAAACCCCCTTAACACCACTCTAAAAAACTTCATAAAATAATCCTTAATCCTACCAAACAAAAAACCAAGGTCCAGGTTGGCAAATCCCATGGTTTTCTATTGGTACAAGGAATGGACACAAGGAAATATGAGGGTTCAGGATCTTATGAAACTTGGGCTCCAAAGGAGTTCCTAAAAGGGTGTAGATGATGCTAGAGCTCTCTTACAACAAATGCACTCTAACAAACACACAAAGGCCTCAAGTTGACTTGTCAGCATATAAAAGGAAGAGAATGAAGACAGTTGTAGTGTGTAATGCTAGGGAGTAGAATTAATTTAAATATTTTTAATGTTTGATAATTTATATTTTATGTAATTCAATTTTTGCATATTTACTTTTCAAAGCCTTGTACCCACAAACTCTTAAACTTTTAATGAAAATTAGTTTTTTTATGCTTATGCAAATCTTACTTATTATGCACTTTACGTTATTTTTGTTCAAAAAGCCAATCAATATAGCTCTTTTTAAGATTTTACTATCTTGTTTATTTTCATTTAATGGTTTCTCAATGAATTTTAGCTAAGGTTTCTGTTTCATTAAGCAAAATGTTGTGTTTTAAGCTCTATTTGCGATGATAAGCTTATCATAGGAAGAAGCTTATTGGGTTTAGTAGAAGCTTATTCATAAGATCCGGTAGGTTAGGGCTTAGGGAACTGTACAAGCTTATTTAAGTCCTTGTTTGAGCATAGGACCAGGTGAAGCTTCTTTTTCTTATTCTTATAGCTTAATTTACTGTTGCATTGTGTATCTTAAGTAATTCTAGTGCTTAATTTAGGTTACTTATTAATGTTTTTTCCTGTCTTAAATTAAACTATAAATTATTTCAGGTCTATAAGCTTTCCTTTTGTTCTTATTTCAGCTCAAGGTGAATCTGCTTCCCAATTATGTCAAGACTGCTTATTTAGTTATGATTATTTGTTATGCTTATTTTTTTCTGAGTTTTTGCTTAATGAAGTCTTGGATAATCCTAGTCTTAGCCTGTTTCAGCATTTTATAGTGTAGCATAGTCTAATTTAGCTTTTAAAAAAAGGTATCAAGTTCCTAAAGGGGTGTTTGGCATAGTGGTTTAAAACGGGTCATTTTGTGTTTAAACCCATTGGGTCATTTGGCCACCTTTGACAAGTCTTTTTTATGTTAGTCTCTCTACAGTTTGTTTCGAATTTTTAAAGTCTTAAGGTTTGGTTTTGAGTTTTTACCAATAGGTCTTTTGAATCTGTCTTGACAAAACAAATTTCAAAGACTTATTTGATTAGTTTTTTAAAAGCAATTTTAAAACCTGTTTTGTGTGTCTTTTTAAGTGTTAATGCAGTAGGATAAGTTACTTTTAAGTTTACCTCTATGCTTTCAAAATCTGTCAATATTTGTTAAGTCATCAATTTAGTCTTAAAGCCCCTTTTTCAAAACCTGTTTTCAGCTAGATTAAATTGTTTCTAGAGTCTAGATTTTGGAGCACAAGCTCACTAGGAGCTTGTCTCAATCTGTTTTAACTTGCCTTTCAATTTCAAGCTTATGTTCCAACTTATTTAGTGGTTTGCTAATTGCTATTTTTCTTTAAAGGAAACCAAAAATTGCCCTGGTGCAAAACAGCCCATTTGACAGCCCTTTTTGTGGCTTATTTTTATTCCAAACTTTGATCTTTTTACTGTTTTAGAAAGCCAATAAGCTGTGCTTTCCAAAGGTATAAGCCCCAGTCCTTAAGTCAACTTTTGAGTCCCAAAGTGGTCCCCTAGCTGTTTTGTATGCAGTTTTTGCCCATAGTGCTTATTGATTAATTTAGCTTTTCTGCTTATTTTTATTTGCTTATTTTGCTTAGAATAGCTTTTAGTTTTGATGCCCCTTGTTGTTTTGCTTATTTCCTCATTTTCTCTTGCTTATAGCAGTTAGCTTGATTAGCCTCTAGCTTATTTGCTTTTTCAGCTTATTTGCCCTTGTTTTTGTGCTTATATTTTTTTATAGGGTTTGTACTTATTAGTTAATAGTGTTCTATCTTTGTTTTCTTTCAATTGATTAGCTTATTTGTTATAAAGTCTTTGTTTGCCTTTTGTTTCTTAAGTTAAAATTTTTAGTTTTCTGTTAATTAGTTGTGCTTTTTTCACACCTGGATCCTATTTGTACGTTTCCATGAAAAAGGTCATTTTTATAACGTTTGTTATTTTGCTTAATGTTTAAGTTTTAAAAGAAAATTTGAAAAAAATGTTTTATAAAAAAAGAAGAGGACACAGGCTCAATCCCTGAGTCCTCCACCGTTATACAACGCCCTAACACTCAAAACTTCATACCCGCCTGTGTACAATGCATCTTCCGCGTATGAGTTTGTTTTATTAAATATATAAGCCCACAACAGACCAATAAGCCTTCAGCCACTTTTAGCTTAATAACAGCTTATTTATAAGCCGTATTTTCAGTTTTAAATTTTTCTTAGAACCTTTGTAGTATAATGCAATTTCCTCGAATTTTTTAGAATTTTTCATAATCGTTTGATATTTTTTATAATTTATTTTCTTTTGAACTGTTTCTTAATTATAATAAATTAACTAAAAATCAAAAAAATATTTTTCTTTTTTAGAAAATTTTATTTTATCATATTTCACTTAGGAAAAATAGAAAAACTTTCATAGGGTCATTTTTGCAAGATTTCATTTTTTAAAGAACGGGATTCGATCTCGTTCTCGTTTTCTTCGCGTTTTAGCCTTAAACACCTCCGTTTTTGATCTAGTTTTCTTTATTCTTACTTTTTAGTCATTTAAGATTTATTAAAAGTTAAAAAATCACTTTAGGATTAAAATTGTAATAATTAGGTTTTTAAGTCGCGTTTTTACGTTCTCGTTTTCATTTTTTAAGTTTAAATCCTTTTTAGCTTTCGTTTTTAGGTTTTATTTATTCGTTTTTGCATTTTATTAAGTAGAATTAGGATTCCAATCCAATCTTTGATATTTCTTTTTATTTTTCATGCTTTATCTTTTTTTCTTTAATAAATGTGTAATTGTCCGTGTCTTAATTGACTTGGTGTTCGTTTCGATTAATGTGTGTTATTGTCGGTATCTTGGCTTTTATGTCATCAAGTCTTCTTAATGCTTTGCAGTTGCAAGTTAGCCTGTGAATGCTACATAAAGATAAGGATTGTCTGATACATGGGGTGAAGATGTATGTCGGTAATTATCTAGCAAGATTGTGTCACATTAAAACGCCCTCGATCTGCTTGATCATCGCAAATTCAGACATTCACAACTAGACCAAAGGTATCTAAGGTGTAGAGGAGTACATCGACCGCGTAGTGACTCCAGAGGTGTTCCGCATAGATGCTTTGCTCAAAGATCAATACGCGAAAGCGTCGGAGAATAAGACTGTTACTTTTCTTAATTCCTAAAGTGCTATGAAAGATGTCTATGATGCTCATCTCATATTAGTATGAGTGATAATACAACGCTCGAGAGATATCTGCATAAGAACTGAATGTTCTCTATATAGTAATTTAAGTGTACTTATGTTGTTACTTGCCCTTATTAAAGTGATACCATAAGTGCGAGATACCATATACTATACTGAATTTATATTAAATATAATAATTAAATATATATAATATGTAGACAAATTAGCAGTTTATATAAATATAGTGCCAGACAAGAGAGATCTGTTATTATAACTACAAGGACCCTTCTATTTTAGCTTCGTTATATCTACACTTAAAAACAATAAAACCACCCCCCAACACCCCCTCATAGTCTATACCCTTATGTAATATATTTGTGGCGCCATACCATCGCCTCTGCGAAGGGCAATAGAGCCATGTAGAACACTGAAACCCCCCTTCCCGTGCCAGTGTGTCACCCGCCGCCGCCCCTAGCTACGACTTAGCTCCCGTTGTCACAGATACCCACACCCTTCCCTCGTGAAGTTAAAATTCCCATTTGTGAATATTTTCTTTTATTTATAAAAATATAAAACACAAAAATATTTTTCATTTTCTTTTATTAGTATTAGTAAAGATAAATAAAAAAAACCAAAAATATAAAAACATTGTCCATAATAATAAATAAAAATCATCATCAATATAATGCTTTCAACTGAAGCATTATCATAATAAGTTCCGAACAAAAGATTTAAAATTGCCTTTGTGTCAACTGGTGGAATTACGGCTTCACCTTTAATTGCATAAACAAAAACTTTAAGAGGGTTTCAATGGGAGGGTTGTTCGTAGGTACTACAGACCGAAGGAGAAGGTTTTAATAGCTTCACGCTTTTCCGCTCCTTTGTGCATTTTTCTTTTAGAGAGCTACCGTGAAACGAGTTGATTATTGGTTTAAGTTGTCGTATCTCATTTTGTCCGTTAATAATATATGTTGCTTAAAAAACTCAAAAAACCAAAAATACTCTTCTTTTTCTTCTTATCCATTTAATTCTTTTCTTAACCCTCTTAATTGTTTAATTATTATGGCGTCATTCGACTATCGTTACGCGATTAAAGAGTGTTCGTCTTGTGGAAATTTGCACACTAAAAACTGTGGTTGTTCAAAAGGGAGTCTTGAAGACAAGATTCTTGTTCCTGTACCCGACTCGTTTCAACGACCCCTTAAAACTGAAAAAATTTGTCTCAATTGTGGAGACCCGGTTCATGGTCTATATTGTCGACAATGTGCTCTAATACGAAATACATTGGAGGAAGTTTTTCAAGATTTCCAAGACACTTCTGAGTCATCCGATGACGATACTAACTTTGTTAATGAAAATCAAGAGCCATTCGTTGTCAATCAAGACCCCGGTAAAAATTCTTCGCAAAGTCCTCCACACATTGATCATTGTTGTTACGGGTGTGGTGATTCGTTAGACGATATCTTCTGTCAACGATGTACTTGTGAGTCTTGTGGGAAAGGTGCTCATTATGGTTATAATTGTCCACCGCAAGTTCCGATTATCTCTAAACCGGAACCATGCAACAATCAAACCGTTAATGAGTTCCCACAGACTTTGCCAAGTGTTCACCCGACATCCTGTTCCGGAGATGAGAATTCATTCACTTATGATTCCAAACCTAATTTTGTTGATGATTCTCCTAACGTTTTCAACCCACCTCCACAACCTCCTATGTATTCTTGTGAATTTTGCGGGAACGATGCTCGTTATGGTCACTATTGTACACCTCAAGTTCCGTTTATCTATCCGGAACCGTGTTACAATCAAGACTTTAATTTCCCGCAAGATTTTCATGATTTTCAACAACAATATCTTTGTTGTGAAAATTGCGGGGGCCCGCATGAGACTTTTGAATGTCAACCGTTGAATTATTATGAACCTAATCCGTGTTATGATTCTAATTATTCCGGTTATGACCAATTTGATAATTTTCACCCACAACAATTTCCTTGTTGTGAAAATTGCGGGGGACCTCATGAAACTTACCAATGTCAACCAATGAATGAAGACTATTATCATGAGCAAAATTCTTGCTATGATTATAATTCTTTTGGTTTTGACCAATTTCAACCCCCGCAATATACCGTCAATCATCCAATCTCCAATGTTCAAAATAGCCTTTTCAATGCTCAAAATGACCTTCTCAATTCTCAAAACAAGCTTATGGAGCAAATGACATCCATATGTGATATGGTTGGTCAATATATGCAAAAGAAGGAAGAAGAAAAGCGAATTGCGGAAGAGCAAGGATATATTTTACAAAGTTTCTACCATAGCTGTGTAGGATTTATCTTGCATAACTAAACCTTACACAAGCTAAGGAATTCAAGGTCTATTCAAGTGGGATCAACACCAAATGTTGTAGTTTGATGAACAACAAGTGTTATACATGAATTTTGTCCTAATGAGATTTATAATTTGATCTCTTTTAGCTCTAGACTCGATTTATTCACTTTGGTTTTAGTAATCGGAGGTTGGAGCTGACTGCCACCTATTCAATATCAACAATCTCGGATTGAGATGTTAATAGATTACGTATGTATCTCCGTAACAAATGAGACAAGTACTTTTGAGATAAACTCGAATGGCTGGGAAGGGTTGTGCATTGCATCACTAGGTCCATGACGACTTTCTTCAATACCAACAATCATCTTTGTGATTTTGATAGATTATGTATTGACCCGGTTTTTGCCTAAGTTGTGTAGAGGGCTTCTTTCTTTTCACCCTTTATCCATACATTTCTTTTTCATTCTTCAACCCCTTCAATGCTTACCAAGACGTCATCACTAACACCTTGTTGTGATTGTTCCAGTATTAGCTCAACCTTAGTCGGCATTTTTCCTGTTTCTCATTCTTCTCCAAATCATACCTAAGGACTTCTAATTCTATCTATAGGAGTATCCATGGTTAGATCCCTCTGGTTCTGGTTGGATCATAGGACTTATACCTAACTTTAACCACCTTATGACTTCATCGACGTCGTGAGTGAATTGGTTGTTTGGTATAGTAATAGAAACCATAAAACCATTGAAAATCAATCAAAATGTTTGATAGAAATCAAGACGTTTTAACACTCTAAGAGTTTCATTCTTTTGAAATGCTCCCCTACACATGTGCATCGATATTTGAAATGATTTCGCACATGAAGGAAAGAGTTATGCGCATAGAGTCTTAAAGATCACATTATTTTTTATCACATTTTAATCACATTTTCTCTCATTATTTAAAATATTAAATCTTTTAGTATTTGAAATACCAATTGATTAAAATTTGAGACATACAAAGTTTTATAGGGAGAAAAATATTATCTTAGCATGAATTATTGAACATTTTTCCTTGATTGCTCCCCTTCAACAGTATATGTGGGATACCACCGAATTTTAAAAATTGACATTACAAGGAAAAATGATATGACACCACAAATATGTTGAAGGCGGAGTGAGATGCCTTAGTGAATAGTATATATTATGACTTGACATTTGATATACTACATTTTAATTTCACTTGAATGTTTTTGGATACATAAAATCGACATTTATGAGATGTACCCAAAATACATTAAAAGGCTTTTGGTTTTAAAAACTCCCCCTCAAAAATTGACTTACTTTTTAAAATGACATTTTTATGTATATTGTACCAATTGTACAACTTATAAAAATTGAATATTATACCAATTGTTAGATATATTAAGGAAGGGAGCGTTGAACACACAATTTTAACAAATACCACTTATTATGGAAAGATGCCACAAATTATATTTTAAACAATTTGACATTGAAAGTTCTTTTTGAAAAATTATGTTCAAGGGTTTTTTAAAACACATGATAGAAGACTTCTCTTCTATTTGTAAAGTAAGCGCACTTATGCGTACACTTCCATAACATTTGGGTCCGGGTTATAGTCTGAGGTATCTGTAAGCTATTGTCATAAGCTCAAAACTTTGGATGTTTTCAATAAAAGCTCAAGACCCGAGAAGATTGACCTTCTCGTTGTTAGGATAAGTTATCTTGAGAGATAAATTTTCCTTACATTTAAGTCTGAGTTATGTACTGAAATGTACATAAGTCATTAAGAAAATTTAGAAATGGCATGTTTTGAAACGTTTAAACTCTTGCTCGAACTTCATTTACACAACCGTGTCAATGTTAATCGACATTTCTAGGTACGTAAATGTTATCGATTCCAAGAGACATGTCGAGAAGATTCTTTTTGGTATTTGCTTTTTCAAAAATATTTATAAATCAAAATAAAGAGAAAAAAATATTTACAAGTCGAAGTTTCCATCAGTAGTGAGAGTTGTTGCTAGAATTGAAGTAGATGAAGTTGAATATGGTTGTTGTTGATGTGTATCGGATTCATCAGCAGTATTAACAGCGGAAGACTTTGAAACAACTAGATTTTCTTCATTGAAATATTTGTCGAACAAAGGACCAAATAGACTTTTCAACTCTATCCTTGACGTCATAACTATCATATCTGATGTAGGAACTTCTGTTGACATTATAGTACGAGGCTTGAACAAACGTCATCGTCTTTTGATCAGTTGTGAATCCCTTGTAACAATGGTTTCTGAGATACTAACTTTTTCAGCAACCACACTCTGATATTTTCCTTGTTGACATTATATGAAAATCAATACTTTGTTTCTTCTGAACATTGATTGATGTACCTGCACTTAAATCTAGAGTTTGTTTGCATTCATGAATTTTAGAGATATCTACATTGGAACCATGTGGAGTTCACTGTCAGCCTTGCTTGTGCAAGAGTCAAATAACTTTCCTGTAGGAATCCACCTTAGACCAACAGATTTGAAAATTCTACCTATGAGTTTCCACCTAAGACAAGATCTAGGAGATGTTTTCTTATACACAGGAGAAGACTTATTATAAGAAAACCTATGTCCTGTGACGATCTACCTACCAAGTTTTTAAATGTGACACTTCTGTTCTACGAGTTTGTTATTGTTTCTGATCCTATGGAATTGAATCTTAGCACGTGAATTCACCTCTTTCGAGAATTTTGTTATACAAGCATCGTGATTTGCATTAAAGAGACACTTGTGACATGTGGAACAAAAAAAGTGTTTGGAATCCCAAAAAAACCAGAATTCCTAAAGTGTTCTGCTATGGGCACAACTTTAATTGTTACACAACTACTCTTAGAAGTAGGCAAACTCCTAGTTTCTACATTCGTGCTCCTAGGTTTTAGTTTGCTACCATTAGCAGTGTTTTGTAATCTAGCAGAAGGCATCACACTAGATTTTGAATTCCTATCTTTTTCTTGTGTCTTTTTCTTAGCTTCCTCTAGATAGTGATTATGAACCATGTAATTTGAACTAAATCTTAGCATGTTCTTAGAACTATTTCTATATTCGCTACATGCAATCACATGATGAGGTTTTGCAAAATCAGATTCTCTTCCTTTAGGAAAATAATGTTGAGTGACTGGTTTTGACAAATTGTTTTTCACATCAACTTGAGAGGCAAACCATGGTTTTGAAATTTTAGGTTGTTCAGATTTAAACGCAGTCGGTTTTCTAACAACTGATAGGTTTCTGAGTGGTTGTAAAACCGGTTTCCCCAAGACTGATGTTTTTGCAAACTTAGTATCTACACTATTTCCTTTTAACTTTCTTAATTTAGTTTTTAAGGAAGCAATCGCAAAAACCTTTTCTTGAATCTAAGCTTTCATATTCGCATTTTCAGTAGACTTATTATTCAGTTAGACAATTAGAGAATCATTAAGGTCTTTGTTTTGAAATCTGATATTTTTAATAGAATCGTAAAGATCTTTGTAAGTCTGTTTCAAATGCTCATTTTCTTTATGTAAATGCTCATTCTCTGCAAGTAATTTAGCCACACTATGTTCGAGTTCGATGTTTATTGTTTCAATTACATCTATGTCATGTTTAATCTTGGCTTCTTTACTTTTTACTTTAGAAAATTAACCATGTTGCCCTAATTTTGAAGATTAGTTTTGATATTTAAGTTCAAGAGCAATACAATGTGCTTCCATTATTGAAAAATCTTTTTGAAATTGGGCAACGGTCTTTTTGAGAAAGATATTTTCAGACTCGAGAGATTGATTTGAAAATTTAGTTTTCTTGTTATAAAGTGATGAATCAAGCATAGGACTTTTAACTTGACATTGTTCAGGATACTGGTCTGTGGAATCGTAGAGGGGGATGAATACGTTTCCATTATAAACTTAAGACTTTCGTATCAAACAACCAATCAAGTTTATACTACAACAACTATAATAAATAACATCAAACAAAGCATATCACCACAACATAATATACAACACAAACATAGATGCAATGCAAACATAAATGTAAAGCGATAAGTAAAAGAAAGTGCAAACCGGACACGATGATTTATAATGGTTCGGCTACGAAGCTCCTCTTCATATTATTCCACTCCCCGAGTACCCAACTTGAGAGTCACTTCACTAGATCAACAAGCTCCTTTAAGGCGGAGAAAACCATACAACATCGCTTATACTTTATCCGGTACGAAGCTAAATACCGAGTCCTACTTCGAGGTAAACCAACCTAATTTCGCTTACACTTTATCCGGTACTAAGCTAAATACCGAGTCCTTCTTTGGGTGCAACCAAACCCATTATGTTTTATGGCCCAACATAAAAAAAAACCTTGTGTTTTATGGCCTAAACACATAAACCACTTCGCTTACAATATTTCCTGACACTAAGCTAAGTGTCGGGTCCTAATCTTAGCTAGAACTAATCTACCACTTCACAAATGTATTTTGTAGCCTAAAATATTAACCGACACACAAACACCACATCCGGATTTATACACTATCTGGATCTACACAAATACACAAGAATTACAATATGGAAATAAAATATTTCCTACAACATACAAGTGATCAAATGTAGTCACTTCTATGCAATCTATCCAATCTACTACATGATATACAAGTAATCAAGAATGATCACTTCCATGTAGAGATATCCTATACTTCACTACATACCCCTTGGTATTAGTGGAACTAACATAGAGTGTCACCATGATCCATGCCTTATGCTAGAACCATGATCAAAGATGAAGAAAGAAACTCTATGTATTTATGGTGGTGGTGTCGTGGGTTTTTTCAAGGAGAGGATGAAGAAGAAGCCTTGGCCTTTTATAGGAAAGTCTTGACTTGGAGAAGCCCCTTTTGTCTAATGCATTAATAGGGTGTTTGGATAAAAAGGTGTTTGGATAAAAGGGATGCTTGGATAAAAGCATGCACCAACTAGTTTCCCTCCATCTTCTAGAAACTTAATTTAAATTTGAATTAGCTAGTTTCCCTCCATCTTCTAGAAGCTTTGATTAGGACTTGATGGGCCTTAATAGGCCGAACTCTATTGGGCTATATTGGGCCGAACTCTATTGGGCCTTATTGGGCTAGCCCGTTTGCTTGGCCCAATCTAACTAGTAAAGCCCATGTAAGTAAGAGTCTCGAGATGTCGATGTTAAGAGGTGTTGATGAATGTATGCGTTGATGAGTTGTGATCACGCGTAACTTGCACATTTTACATTATGTATTTCAAGTTACTTGTTTGTCATTATTAAAACCAAATGACTTGTTTAGTTTAAATATCGTAATATTTGCACTAACAATCTCCCCCTTTTTGATGATGATAAATATGTAAACTTGTAACATAATAAAATTTAAAAGTTGCTCGTTTACACTTCCCTTCTCCCTCTTTTGTCGAAACAAAAAGGTATATTCTTCAATCCTTCTCCGTGTACACTCTTCCATCCCTGTT